>JANLJB010000898.1:8021-23683 GCA_026212285.1 Bursera cuneata | reverse complement strand
AAGGGTCGTTGTAGTATAGTGGTGAGTATTCCCGCCTGTCACGCGGGTGACCCGGGTTCGATCCCCGGCAACGGCGAATTTTATTTTATTTTTTATCTGTTTTCTTTTTTTAATTTGCGCTTTGAACTTTTTTTTTTTAATTTACATTCGCGTCCCCACCGCCCACCCCCCCGCCTCCTCTCTCTTCTCCTCAAGACTTCTAATCATGCAGTTCATAAATCTAATATCTAACACTTTCTCCTTTGATGTTCCAAATTATCAAATTGATTGTATTGGGGTGGGACCTCAATGCACCCTCAAGTCTTTTTACTTCCCTATCAAGAAATATACCCATTGACTTTTGGGGCACTAGAAGATCTATTTTTTCTGACTCGGAAGTAATTTGGATTTTGAAGACATTAGCAACTTTGATCAAATCGAGTAGGCTTGAAGATCATCATTTAGGGCCCATCAATGTGGAAAAGCAAACTCTTTCTTCTCTTTAACAATCACAAGAGAGAATGATGTGAACCATGGATGGGCCTTCCTTTGTCCTTGTAGAATTTAGGGTTTATACTTTATAATCAGTTTTGTCGCAATCATAAAAATGTCTTAATCTAATTAAATTTCATCACTAAAGTTTTCAGATTTATCTTTTAATTTGACAATAACTTTCTATCCAAAATAAAAGATAAATCAATTTTTCTTTCTAACTAATTAATAAATGACAAGTCGAAGATATAATAAGTTAACGGGATTAGATTATTTGATCAAGATGACGAGTAATTCACTTGTTACTCATTGTGGGTTCACGAACACAATACCGTAAAAACGAACTTCAACACTTTTACAACTCAACTAAAAATGTATTTCTGTTTCTCATATTAAACTTGACTAGACAATAAAAACAACACTAAACTTATTATATTTCATAACAACACCTTTAAGTTATCTCCTCTGATTTCTATTGTTTATTTGTATTCTCTAGCGATTCGAAATGTTTCAGAGTAAATGATAGATTTTGTTTCTCAATATTGTTCATTTACACTGAGTTATAATCTATGCTTTGACTTCAGCAAATGCCATTCCTTGGTTACTTCTTCGAAAATCGTTCAAATGCAATTAAAACAATAAACAAAGTTTCAACAAAACATATAAAACTCTGAAACATGATTTCATGTCTCAAAAAGCAGAGAAACCAAACAATTTGCGTTCTGTATAACATCTATGAAATGAAGATATAATTGGCATTATTTAGAGTCTTGGCGGGTTGGTCCCTCGATCCTCTTCAATATCTTGCCTTTCGTTTTCACCTTTTTTCTTCCTTGTTTGGGTTCCACACAGTAGAGTTCAATTGCCTCTGCTCTTGTTAATGTGTAGTCACTTTCTTCACGGCATCAATCAATCAGTTTTAAAAGTAATAATACGTTTACTTAAACACCTACTTGCAAAGTGCATGGTCAATCACCATAGATGGTGCGCCGGCCCAAATCACCAAAATTTTCTACCAAATTCATATTATAATCCTGTGATAAGTGGACCCTTTACGAGCTTCTACGGTATTTTCTTTCCAGCCGTCCAAGATTTTAGGCCAAAGGAATTAAAGTCTCCGAAACTTGATCATAAACGGATAACTTTACATATTCACCTACTGATGAACATATAATATTAAAATTTTCAATTCCCTTTTTTCTCATAATTAAGTTTTTCTTTTTCTTTTCTGGACCAATAGTCTCTGAAGTTGGTTGAGACTTTTAGAGGTCGATGGCATTGCAGTGATAAAGCATCAAAAGCAAAAACATAAGTGGAAATACATGGAGTAGACCCACGATTGGTAAATTTTGAAATGGACTTGCGACCAAAACAAATGTGTCACTTGTTGGTGTCATCATTTGGTTTATTGTGGGGAAGGCAGAAAAGGAATGGCATGTAGACATTGGCAGGTTTCTGTTTGGATTTATACGGGATTTTTTGCCTGTGAAGCAGTTAGCCACTTTGCTATAACTATAAGCTTTGTTTTTCTATCAAAATTCAGTAAATTTGGTGCCTAACTGCTGAAAAGATTTAACAAGTTAATAAAGAAGCATACAAAAGCATACTTTGAATGTTTATTGTCACCCATAAATCACATAGTTCAGCTAAATAACTTTGATGCTTTAACTGTTCATCAATTTGACCTAACAATGTGTTTTGCCAGAATATCAAAATCGAAATCCAGCAAATAGAGAATTCTGAAAATCAAATGCATACGTACGGACGTTCAAAAGACACCACCCACACTCACCCACCCACCACCGCGATGATGGGCCACATCCAGGAGACAGAAGAAAAAGAAAGAAAGAGAGAAAAGGAAAAGTGTGTTACGTCTTTGTCCCATATCAGAAACACTACGTGTAATTGAGTATGGTCACCGCTTGTTCCAGCAGTATCCATAGCTTATCATCATGATCATCAACTGTGTATTTTCTTTATTCTCAGAGCTTATAACAAGTAAAAACTAAATGTTTATATATGCTCATACGTAAGGATGATAATTTGAGCCAGCGAGTGTTTAATATTTAAGCATTCTATGTTTACTTAGAGACTATGAAGGGGAGTCAGCTTGATTGATTCAAGAAATATGGTGTCATTTGCGACACAATTATCGCATAGAAAACAGAAAAAGATACAAATGAGTTAATTCGCGCAGAAAAGAGAATATTTCACCATATATTGGCCCTACTAACTAGAGCTTTAGATTTAAATTGTGAACTTCTAAAACAAACAATCTAAGAAAATCCAGACTAGCATATATGACAGGTGAGGTGAGGGTCGATTGACTGATGATTTTACTAATAAAAAAATTGCAGAAGAATAATTTGTATACAAGTGTTCATCGTACTACCAGGTGTGCCTTAATTGGTAGCTGCAGAATTGCCCCCACAACTAGGTACTGGAAGTAGTAAACAACGAGAAGGCTATTCAGAGATGCCAGCCCAATTAGCAGGATTTTAAACATAAAGAAAGCTAAAGAACAATTAGAAAGACAGTACCGTTGTTTGTTCCAAGAAATGATTTTCATGATCACAAAGCACAGAGAGTAACAAACCCTTTTACTTTTTTTATTTTTCTTTAAATTAAACAACACACATGTTGAGATTCCTCCGAAGTCCAATCCCTTAAAACGGATTACATTTACAAGATATATTTGACATTATTAATTAGTTCTTTAAGCGTCTAATAGTACAAATTAATTAAACACACACAACAGCTAGCTGATCAGTAATTAAATACGGAAAAGAAAAAGAAGGAAATTAATTAATTAATCGTAGCTAGAGTTTTAATATCAGTGCTACTCATGTTGTTGATCACAGGCGAAGATGGCGATGATGATGCTGCTGCTGCGGTTGGCCAAAGCTGTGCTTTCTTCACCTTGGACACACTTGCTAGCACGCCCAAAGGGGTCACATTCCCGATGACCGTCACTTTCTTTGCCGCCAAATCGATACTGAAGGATGTTACTCCTGCATAGAATATATATATATGCAGCAACCATGTCCATTAAATACTATAATTACATTTATCCAGAAGAACTGAAGAAGTATAAAAAAATGGTGATGCTAATTATTAATGAATGAACAAGCTGTTTGACCAATTAAGGTTTCAAGTAAATTATAATAATTATAGCCGTTCATCCGGTTGATTAATATTTAAGTATATTTATCTCACCTTCCATTTTTGAGATATGCTTTCTCACTTTGCCTTCACAGCCCTTGCAATGGATTGAAACCCTCAAAACCACGACCTGCAAACATCTCAGATATCAATATTATTCTAGTACGAATAGCAGATTGAGAATTATGTTGTATTCATTTATTAATTTTGTATTTTTTGTTTTAAAAAAGATTTGATGTTTATATAAGAATATATAGTTGGTATTGAGTTTTGAAAGATAAAAGATAGAAATTGAGAGGGAACAAAGAGAGATGAAATAAAAAACCTGATGACGCGACCTTGTGGTTGAAGAGGACTTCAAAGCAGGAGAATCGTTTGAGCTTACTTGAACTTGCCTAGGCTTTGAGGTACTTTGAGCAGGAAATAATGCTGATGAGACACGTTCAGACTCTGATAACCAATCAATAAAAGGTTTATCACTTAGCAGATATCTAGAAGAACCAGGAGGACTGTTCAGGTCACTTATGTCAGCAGAGCTTTTTCTACGTAAATGATCACTCTGCTTAGCAGAACTCTTTCTGCTCTTCTCGTGATAAGGCTTCGGAATTATAGGCAATTGTGATGAGCAAGGCACATAAGGTAGTTTATTGTTACGGCGATCAACGGGCCTGTGGGCACGGCGGACCGTGGAGCGGTGATCCACCATGCTGGAGCATATAGCCGTGGAAGCTGGAGAAGCACAGAAAAGATCCACTTTTTTCATTTTTGGAGAAGATTAAAGATAGCTATGGAATGACTTGAGAGGAGAAGCAAATTAGCAATGAGTTGGTGAATATGCTTTGTTTTGTTTTAATAGAACAAAGAGAGTAATGAAAGATCTTCCTAATGAGACCAACTTATCTGCTTTTGAAACTTCCGCGAGAGAGACCGAGAGAAAAGCAGAAGCCATAAAGGACCCACCAGACCAGCAGTAGTTTAGAATAATTACACACCTTGTATGATATGCATGTGATTAATCTGGATGATTGTTATTAGCTTTTAATAATTTATGTTATTAAATTTGAATGTGGTTTCGCCTGTTCATGTTATACTTTTCTGTAATACGAGAACACAAGGCTGGGCTTGGAAAGTATCCACTTTCATTATTAAGACATAATTGTGGTAATTTGTAAGCTATCATTCATACAAATGCTATGCATAGTGAAGATTATTTTTCCGAAGAAGATAGTTAATCAACTAGCATATATAGTTAATTATAAAGCGGCCATTTTATCTATATATAAAAATCAAATTTCGTTGTCTTCTTCCTCTAAAAAGTATATCAAGACACCAGCAACATTACGAAAAACATATAGGGGTTTTTTGACTTAAAAGTATATCTCTAAACCCTAATCCAATTATTTATCTAGCTAGACTTTACCTGTGCTTGTCTTGACATAAAAATTAAATATATTGCAGAATGAAATTTAATTAATTTATGTTAGAAAGTTGTATTCTTGTTGAACAAGTGAACCCCAATTCCGGGTTTACGATTAAACAATAGAAAATCATGACATGATCAGTCAAACTTATCAGCCAACCAATAATCTGCTCCACTAAATTCAGTGTAACGACTACAATTTATTAAGATTTTGAACCTAATTAGAACGAAGCCAAGCAAAGATTTTCCAAGTGGGTTCTCATGAAAAGTTACTATATAGATGGTAAGGGATATATGCAACTCTATGCTTTACTATATATCTTGTTGAATAAATCCAAATTTATTGAATAATTTGTGCAGGAGATTCTTCCAAACCTTGATTATGTACTTTCTTAATCTTCTTCTTTACAAAAGATACAATCGAGTCCATTGATTTTTAAAAGTAATACGTTGTCTTTTCAATATATATATATATATATATATTTGGTATTTTGGCTTCTATATTATCTAGTCTATTACAGTTTCTTTTTGTCTGAAAGTGATCATCATAACATTGAGCTTGAACCGGCTGTGACAGAAATTAATTTAAATTAAGTGATAAGGAAGACATGGCATGGGGATTGATGTGAAAAGATATAGATGGGATTCGGAGCATGAATAGTTCGATTCATATTTATAAATGCAAAAAGATAAAACAAGATTATAATCATTCTGTTACCACTTGGCCGATAACCCTAACTAATCAGTCTTCTCTTTTCTGGAAAAATCTCCGTTTGAACACTTAATTTCTATATTTAATTGCAACTTTTTCTGTACATAATATGGAAGCAAATGGAAGTAATGATTAAACCTACAAAATGGTTGAGTTGTACTCCATGAGATGGGTCCAAACCAGTACACAACATTTCGATAAGTGTTGAATTTTTGAAGCCACAAAGTACAAATCCTCATCGATTGCCCACTGATTAGCACTACACTTTTATATATCATCATTCATCATCCATTAACTTGAATATAAACTGAGCAGGTTTTCAGGAAGCACACGTACGATTTAACTAATTATTGATGATCCTTTAACTGCCGTTGATTATTTTTTATGTTAAGCAGCGGCCCTATATATATATATGTTTTGACATCGCAAATCAACCCTAGCTTTCTTATGATTAAATTTAACTCAAGCTAGCATGAGTGCATGTTTAACACATACACTTAAATTTAACTCAAGCTAGCATGAGTGCATGTTTAACACATACACTCATTAGTTGTATTAAATAATGTTGCAAATTGCAAACTCTTTATCTTTGTCTCGATTGTGAATTCGTGATAGCCTAGCTATATATGCTTTTCTCATTGGCTGGTGATTTAAGTTTTTTCCTTTTTTGTGTGTTATTCCGATGAAACATGAAACTTGTTTATCATCATCCCATCGCTAATTAAGCGATCTTACATACGTCTATAGCCACGTTAACTTGAACTTATGTAGCTGATCTGAATCTGATCCAAGCTTGTAATATGATAATATATATATATATATATAATCTGATGCTTGGTGGGTCACATTCAAATTAATTGTTTTATAATCACGCGATTAAAGCTGAGTGGGGCTCTCATTAATTAGTTAGTGGGTAGATTAAGGAGCGGGCCCTTTACATACTGCCTTCCTCATCTTTTCCTTTGCTTCTTTTTTCTTTCTTTCTTTCTTTATGCACTACATTTCTAATACTAATTGATACTAAATTTCTCTTTCTCTTCCCTCTTCTTTTTCTTTTTTGATCATCAACCAGTCGATCGATTCACACCTTCCACGGCGTCTTTGTTGCGATGTTGTCTAATATATAGTTTTCCTGCAAAAGAATTTATAAGCTATCTACCTTCTTTTCTTTTTCTTTGTTGAAAATAATAGTTTAATGATTAGTATACTTATACTTATCTTCTCTACTTTATACTGACTAGCTCTGATCATGTTACATCTATCTATCCTTGATAGTGTACAGTCATTCTTGAAAGGGATTAATTCCCACATGCATGCACGTATGTGCCTTGTAATTCGCTGGCTAGCTGCCACTATTGCCTTTGGTGAGGGAAGTTAAAACATCGGTTAAACAAGCAATTTATTTACTAAAGTCTAAAGCCATATCTATATTATTGTAACTATAGTGAAGTGCTTCTGTTTAATCAAATGCTTTCAATTTGTTACTCCGAATCATTGAGCATTTCATATGCATCGATCGATCCGTACGTCATGGTTTTGGCTTTCCATTCGACGGGGTAACATTGTCAAATATACAAATTATAATACTAATCATCCTGAATTTCATCCTAAATGATATGCAATTATTGATTATGAAGTGAATGGTGAAATGATATAGTAAATAATATGGAATTTTATTATGTATAGCACTACTTGTATATGAATTTTGAAGAAAATTTTAAGTTACCAAGAAAGTCGAATCCATTTATCAATCTATCATTGGATAGATATACCATATTCTAAACTTTCTCTAAATTATGAGAATATTATTATTATCAATAAACATGTTACTCTTCCTAAACATGATATATCAAGCGATGTAATATTCAATATTTAATGAATGATGTAACAAATGATATGATAATATAATCATATGACAGATCATTTAAGATAAGATTTGAGATTGATTATTGATAGGATTATGACGTTTAAATGCATCATTTGATTTGGATTTTTTTCCCCCAAAATTTTTTTCCCCCAAGGTAGTGTTACTATTGATTAAACAAGCACAGTTCCATCACAAAAATGACTTCGGATATAGCAGTGTTGCTTAAACTGCTAACATAAGAACTCATGATTTGGTCCAGTCTTTGACGTTCAAATTTCAACACATGACTCCGATACAAAATAGCCCATCAAACACTAGGCTACCAAAGTATTAGAATTTGGGCCAATAGATTGGTAGTAATGATTTGAGCCCTTCTTAGCTATGACTAGTTCTAAGTAGCCCCCACTGACGGATCCATGCCATCACTTGGGTCCAGCGAGTTGAATTACAGCAGATGACTCAGTACTCATTAGCCCATTAAATTATTGGGCCGAAATTACATATTGGGCTACATTAATGTCCATTGGGCTAAGAGAAACGTAAGACTAAAGGCTGACCAAGCCTCATCTAAACGCACCGAAAGGCTCGTGTGTCCCAAAGTAGGGTTTTGCAACTTTTGGTCTCAAAACTGATATTAATACCGCAACACAGAAGTAGGGTTCACTTTACTCTCAGACACCCACACTCACAAACAGAGAGTCAAAGAGCCAGCAGCAGCCATGGGTGAGATTAATAACAACTTAATATTGTTCTGCATTTGAAACATCTACTTATTATTTCTTATAAATCTGACAGCAAGAATCAAGGTTCACGAGCTGAGGAACAAATCCAAAACCGAGTTGCTTAGCCAGCTGAAGGATCTCAAGGCAGAGCTCGCTCTTCTACGGGTCGCCAAGGTCACTGGTGGTGCACCCAACAAGCTATCCAAGATGTAAATTTTCTTCATTGGCTGTTCATTTGATGATGATAAATGATATGTCGTTTCGTTTATTGAGTTTGGTTTTCTGATATCGTTTTGCAGTAAGGTTGTGAGGCTGTCGATTGCCCAGGTTTTGACTGTGATATCACAAAAGCAGAAGGCTGCCTTGAGAGAAGTTTACAAGAAGAAGAAGCTGTTGCCTCTTGATCTCCGTCCCAAGAAGACCAGAGCTATTCGTAGGCGCCTCACCAAGCACCAGGTATTGTTTACTGTCTTTTCATTTTTTTTTTAATTTTCTGATTCAGGATTGTGGTCAATGTTAATTTATGTTATTTGCTGATAATGCATTGTAAGAAATTTAGGTAGTAACTGTACTGGTTTAGTTTAGTTTAGTTTATAGCTAAGAATGATCTTCAAGGTTACATAGTGGTGCCCTTTTTGTCATTTACTGGAATGAGATTTGTTGGCCACAATTTGTAAGCTTTGCAGTAAAATGTATACATCAATCGATGCTGTGGATATCATTCTATGAAATTTTGAATTTTGTTAATTCAATTCTTGCCTTCTATCAAAGTAATACAGCAGGCCATTTTATTGTATTTAATTTTCAATCAATAACTTTTGTTTTTTATTACTCTAATTTTCAACACGCTTATGATGCCTTTTAGTTACTTGGCAATTAAGATAAGAAGTGAATCAGCTGTGTCCATCAAGTTTAAACATAGATTCCTTAGTCGAACACAAGTGGTAAGGGTGCAGTTTTAACTTAAGTCTCAATGTTGGCCTTGTGTTCGTTTTTCTTTTTCTTTCCTCCCAAGCAGAGGGAGTGGGGGCAAAGTGCGAAGCAAAACTGTTTTGTTGTTGTTGTTTAGTATAGAGTGCATGTTACATTCAAACTATTGTGCAATTTAAGTTCATTGCAGCTGTGGACTGTTTTGATTGAGACTTGCTAGTGTTCTGCATTTTGGAGTGGATAGACTGTGTCTTTGCTCCTTTTCTTACTCAATTCATGAACTCCATCCCAATCAGGTGAAAGTGATAGAATATGATTCAGTTCTAAGTTCTTGCTTTTGGATTGAAACAATGGAAATATATGTGTTTCTGAGATGTGATAACTTAATAAACCTAACACAGATTTGTGACTATTTATCTATTTTAATCCAATTAGTAATTAATAGTAAAACCAATGTTTAGTTTGCTCAATTCATCAACTATTGAACCATAGATATTAGCAACTTTGATGGTTCAGAATTTGCATCCTATGGTAGGTCAAAATCTTACCCCTTTGTAACATAATCCTATACGTTTCCATTTTTTTTGCCTATTGTCATTGGTTTTTTCTATATCTCCATAAAGTTAGTCTGCTGCTTCTTGCTATATATTAGATGATGTTGAGTTGCCTTTTGCCTTTTGTTTTGTGTAGGCATCTTTGAAAACAGAACGCGAGAAGAAGAGGGAGATGTACTTCCCTATGAGAAAGTATGCCATTAAGGTCTAAGAAGATTGGATAGAAAGGAGTTCTTGATGTTAAATTATCAAATGCTATCATAAGAAGATTGGATAGAAAGGAGATCTTGATGTTGAACTTATCAAATGCTATCATCACAAGGATATTGTTTATTATTTTTGTTCCTCTGAATTTTAGATTTTGTTTTCTTACTCTTCCATCTGTCTAACTAGTATGGATTTTGAACTTAAATGGGTTTCAAGGCGTTCCTTTTAGAAATTTCGAAGTTTCATGCTTCATGATTTAAGTGATACAGCTTTTCATGCTGCCACTGCTAAGTATGTTGTGTATACTATGTGTTCCTATTTTATGTTGATGCTGTTTTTTTTGGGGGATATCACTGATGACTCTGACAATATATCGTTGTTTAATATTTTTTCGCCACGGTTGCTTATTCCTTTGTATCTAAAAACTATGGTGAACAATTAATCTGCAAATGGATTAACAATGGACCAGGAGTGCATTGTTTCTTTATTTAATGTTTTCATAGAAGGAAGATCTATGTCTTAGTAGTGGCTTCTTATTGGCAACGAGAATTAAGCTCATGTCAGACAAATTAATAGCATTTTCGTTTATGCTATCACATAGCAAATAGATTTATATTGATTCTGGGTGCGTTTACATTCTATTTTTGAACAAAGTAGCCGCAGCAACAATCTGTTTGGGCCACAAAACCCAAAAAGAAACAAATAACGGACCAAGCCCAAAAAACTTAGAAAGCCCATAGAGAGTGATGTGCTGAAAGAAAAAGGGACGAAGCTCTTAGAGTGATGAAGTGAGAGAAAACCCAGAGAGAAAAATAACGACCGAAGCCCAAAAAATTTTGAAAGCCCAAAGATAATGATGTCGTGATAGAAAAAAGGGAGGGAGCCCAAAAATGAATGAGAAAACCCAAAGAGAAACACTTACTGATAAAGCCCAAAAATTAAGAAAGTCCAAAGAAAATGGCGTGCTGAAAGAAAAAGGGACAAAGCCCCAAAATTAGTAAGAAAGCCCAAAGAGAAACACTAACGGACAGAGCCCAAAAAATTGAGAAACTGAGAGAATGCTGTCGTAAAAGAAAAAGGAACTAATCCCAAAAAATAGTGAGAAAGCCCAAAGAGAAACACTAACGGACGAAGTAAAAAAATTGAGAAATCCAAAAGAGAAGATAAACGCGACCGAATGAAGCCCAAAAAATTGACAAAGCCCAAAGAGAGTGGCGTGTGAAAGTAAAAGGGACGAAGCCCAAAAAAGACTGGGAAGGCTGAAAGGGACACTAACGGAGGAAGCCCAAAACATTGAGAAACCCAAAGAGAATTAAGTGCTTCAAAAAAGGCGACGAAGCCCAAAAAAGAGTTAGAGAGCCGAAAGTGAAACACTAACGGAGGAAGCCCAAAGAGAAACGCTAAGAAACGAAACCCAAAGAGATAGGTGTGCTGAAAAGTAAATGGAACAAAGCCCAAATAAAGGCGACCACAGTGGGAGTCGAACCCACGACCTTTTGATCCGAAGTCAAACGCGCTAATCCACTGCGCTATGCGGTCTTTGTTATTTAATTTCAACAAATAAACTATAAAATAGGATATATTCCTAGTTGTTACACAACCAGGTTTAAATTCTTTGTGGGCATGAGAAATTGAATTCAAAGTTGGGTCAAATCAATGGATAGAGCTGGTCCCAATTATCTTATCTTTCAACTTTTCACCCATGATCACATGTAACCGACCTTATCGGTTATCACTCCCTATTTTCAACTAAATCCTAACCCTTATATAGAAATAGACCAGTTGAAATTGAAGGTTCAACAAATAGATCAATTTTAAATTTTGACCAAATTCATTGATTTGGAAACTACCCGAATCCTGGTAGATTTATAACTATCATCTCAGTTCAACTATTTAGAAAATTGATGAAGCATGTGCATTGTAATTGGATGAGAATCACACGTACTGATGACGAGGATACCACCAAAATATACAATAAGCCTAGCATGTGTACATCATGCCAGGCGTGGAAACTTGGAACCATGCATTTGTAATACATGCACCAAGTTAAGCTCCATCATTTTTTTAATTCAGAGAAGAGATACACTTGAAAGTCTTCATCACTTTCCAGGAAAGCACAGCTTAAATTATGAGCATATGCGCTTATGCAGGACGAAAATTGATTTACAAAGAAACATCGGAGAGGCTTCCCCAGTTACTACCATCACTTTATTAAGACAAATCAATACAACCTCAGGGATTGTATTATGTATACATATGGAACCTAGCAAATGATGCAACAGACAGGAAAAAAAAAACATCGAATCCCCAATGTGCCAAATCTTTCAATATAATTGGCTTGGTTGTTGGCCTAGGCCAAGGATCGGTTGCTTTTCACTGTTCATTGGTCGATGCATACAAATTATGGCAGCACACCTGCACCACAAACAAAAGTTTAATCTGTTTTATTCACTAATGGGATGTAGGCGTGATATTAATATATATAGCTCAGGAGCGCCTTCTTTTTCTGAAAGTTTACATCAAGATGGGACTCTTTGCCTTATTAAATAGAGAGCAGAATAGTTGGAGAATATAAATAACACAAACAAGGAGAAATCATATACATACACGCAGTAGAAAATAGAATTGGTGACTTATATATATACTCTAATATTTTGTTATTAGATTTTCGTTTTCATATTGATTCTTCAAAGATATACTCTGATTTAAAACGAACAAATAAACAAAGAAGGGTGCACGCCAATGAATAATATATATATTAGCTATTGTTGTGGCTGCGGAGACCGACCAAATGATATATATACAGTATATAATAAAGATCATTATCAGTGATTTTTAGGATATTGTTTAGTGATTTTGATATGTTAAGATATAAAAGGTCTTGTAACACGGTGAGAAAGAGACCTTTTTTTTCGTTGATTATATTGTTTTACTGAAACAGATTGAGAAAAAAAAAATTATATATACAATTTTTGAAACTAAAGATCGTGGAATACTTTTCAGAAAATACCCATCAAACGTTTCCCTAAAAATGCAGATACTTTAATGAAAAACACTTGAAAAAAAAAAAAAAACTCATATACGGATTAGGATTCTTTTATGATTAGGTTTTTGATTGAGCAAATTGTATGAATATGATTAATGGTTAATAAAAAAAACATATTAGTGATGAGAAAGAATTATTTAATCAAATCTGTTTATCAAAATTTATATATTCAAAGATCATTAAAATTTCAACAGAATTCAGATTAGGAGATGATCCTAATTCCTCATATACAGCGTTGAAAATATTAGATTTTGACCTATTTGACAAATTAATTGAGGTTGCTATACATTATATTTAAATTTCGAGCTACATTTGAGAAAAGATGGAAAGAGAACTTGAAGAGAGGTGAGTGAGCAGCATTATATAATCAATTATACATATGAGATAGATCCACTTTCACCGCGATGTGATATATATTGTTAATAATTGATTAAAATAATGATACTGATCAAATTAGTATTTCTAATTCTTTCTCTATACAGTTAACCAAGCAGTAATTAAATAATTAGATTAATTATTGCAGAAAACAATAAAACAGGCCAGTCGAAATCGAAATAAAATCTTATTGCTCACGGCTACTGCTTCCTCCACTTGACGTACGTCGTACGCCATGAACTTTCTTCAACGTTAGCAAATTGCCTCTCAGAGAGGTAGTCGGAAACAGGAATACAACTCTCGACTACATGCATGCGATCATGAAGTCTTTTCAAACGAGGAGCATCAATTAAATGATTTCTCATATATAATTATCACTAAATCATCTCAATTTCAAAATATATTCTTCGCATATTGTGTATATCAAAGTTGTTCAACCAACGTATGACAAAATAGAACAATGTATTTGCACCAATGTTGACCACTCCGCTATTGAGTCAATCATTGACTTTGTTAATCTAATCTCTATTTCTATTTTAAAATACATATATAGCACATAAAATAGCTCCATCGCCAAATTAATTATTCAACTTCCCTACTGTTCGTTAGTTGTTGTTTTATATACATCGATCCTTTCCCATTCTTAAATTTTGACAACAAAAAATAATAATTCATGCTATTCAATAGGTTGATCCCAACCTAGTGAAGGTATAGGATTGAAGAATTCGTAATCAATTTGAGAAATTGGAGAAAAAGAATTAAAGGGAGTGTTTCCCTATTAGTTACTTACCAATTTTGATATGCAAAAACAAAACAATGTCTCTGATAACGATTGTTTTGATGATAGCCAGAAACAAACAGCAACACCGCGTAGATCATAGTTAAAAAAGATAACTTGTCTTTTGTCACTGAGTGTAATTGATTATGACGACTCATACAACTGATGGAAATCCGTGTTTACAACCTGAAGACAGCAACAGCATAATGAACAGATGGACCCATCAAACCCTTTATTAACTGAACTTCAAGTTAATTTCTTTGCAAATTCAGTGTACATACCTATTGTTTTGACTTGTTGGGTTAATATTTCAAAGCTCATTTAACTACATCCAGTGTAAATCTTAGGGGAGGATTTCAACCTGTTGTTGACATTATGAATGTTACTTGCTTCGTATATCAACTTCGCTGAACATATTTTTGCTTTCATAATATGAAAGTTCACACTAGAGTCTGAATAGAAAAAATCAAATGTCTCTTTCAATTTACAGATTAAGTTTATTATGTCAACAATACCAGTACCTATACGCGGAGTGGCTGCTGTGTACCCATTATCTAAAACCTTACTCTTTTTCTCTCGCAATAATTACATTAGTTTTATGATGGTGACTAGTGATTGTACCAGATCTATAAGTTCCTTCCCTCACAAAGTGTCTATATATGAAATGTAGTCTTAACATGTGCCGAAGACATTTTAATATCTCGAAGATTGTGTAATGTGTTTTGAAAATTGTATTCAACGTTTAAACATTTACTAAAAGAAATAAATAATGGATTAAAGATCATTAAATGCATGCAAAAATGATTTTATAATTAATGGAACTATTTTATAATCTTCAAGGTATACGCCTAGGACACACCTTAATTAAAATTATCCATATACAAATTAAGGGCTAATTGAAGGGTTTAAAATGCGCTTTTTAGCTCATCAAAAACTTCATATCTAAGAGATAACCCTATATCCACGTTTAGCAATTAACTCTAGGGCTGCAAGTTGTTTATTAATGGTCCCACAATTTTTTCGTATCTTGCTTGTTTTGGTCTCTAATCCTGTAATATCCAGCACATAAACAATAATGAAACAGATAGTAACTCTCAACTTTACGTGATCACTTAGAATTATTAGAAAGTGACCTTTTATTGTAAAGGTTGAGAGAATTGCTTTATAATTTCAAAGGTTAGCTATAAGTTATTGTCTGAATCTATCTATCTATCTATATATCTATATAATTCTGAAGCATAAACCTGTATAGTTGACATGTAGGATGACAAGTATGATTTTTTAGGTTTTAGATTTTTGACAAGTAGGCTTCACTTGAAGGTAATTTCAATAACTTTTAATATTTAATTCATTTATTAAATCTCTTTTAATATGTTATTTAAAGATTTGAAGGTTTTTGAAGTTAGGAAGTGAAAAGT
>JANLJB010000897.1:0-21097 GCA_026212285.1 Bursera cuneata | reverse complement strand
TTAATGAAAATATAATTTTTGAGGCGTTTTTATGATTTTCATAATTAAAAATTTTAGATATTGTTCCCTAAAAATATTTTTAAGATTATCCAATTTTTAATATATTAGTATTTACCATTAAATCACAGACGTTAGTTTAACACAATCGAAATACGGTATAGGAAACAAAGATGTAATTGGGCCAAATTGCACTGCCAATATTTAAGATGTAACATCCCATGATGGTTTCATTTAAGACTACGTACTGTTTACTCTTATTTAATGCCTCCATTACCATCAATCCCGGAATAGTCATTAAATAGCTAGAGCCATTTATATATGCTCTATCTAAATCTCATTCTCTCGAATTGGTGATCAAATGGTACAAAATTTCACAAACATAGATCACACACCCAAGAAAAGCAAATGTAATTAGAAGCTTGGTGTATGCATATGATCGAAAACCATATTATATACATATGAGAAAGCAGATCTATCGCTACAGCTATAAGTGTGCAAGTTTTACCTCAAACAGCTCCAACATCATTTAATACCCAGTCAACAATATCACTTCTCAGATCCATCTTCCCATCATTCACCATTATTAATTAACAGCGCCCATAATTGCATGAATTGAACCTCTCATCTATCTTTGCGGATATAATTAACTTGCATTTATATGCATTGCATTTGAATGTTCATCATTAATAATTAACAACCACAACTGCATGTCTCATCTACCTTCGCAGATCGAATTGACTTGCATTCATATTCGTTTACATTTGAATTTNCCCGCTCAGCTTCTTCTCATACATGTTGCACATATACAGGGACAGTCACCAACATGTAAAGGGAGGAAATTCTGCTTGTCCGTTCGTATGTAATGCCGTGTTTCTTAGAGTCCTAATAAAAATTAGTATCCTAATTAGAATAGGAATCCAACTTTTAATCAACTGATCAAACTAGAAAATTAGTTATGAAAAGTATAAATACTTATAAATTACGTATTCCTTATTCTGGTAAGAAATCACCTTACACAAAGGTTTTAGGCTTATATGTATATATAGACCTGTAACTAAGAGTCATATGATCAATTACCGGTTGTAGAAATAAGACATANAAGTAAGAGAGTTGTTTCCATATTAGAAGTTGGAAGTACATGAGTGGTAAAAGGGTATAGGGTTGTGGTCTTCAAGGTTCTCTTATGAGGTTTTTCACTTCGTAATCTCATTATTTTATAATGGGAGCTTATTGTTAAAATCTTGTCTTATTGAGTTTAAATATCACATTATAATTGCAACAATGTAAATATGTTAAATTTTAACTATAGATTATTCAATGATTTTACCATCTATAATCAATTAATTACTATAAGATGTGTTTACATTAGAAATTATAATTGAACGTAGATATCAATATGACAAGAGGTGAGAGCTCTATTACATATTCTCTCATATTAAACTGAACTGAAATGGGAAGGAGTCCGAAAGAGATGTAGAAATGAGAATACAAGATGGGTCCCTTCAATTATATATACATTTATGAAAATGGGAGGCAACGGAATTTATGATAATTGGCAGCTTCATAATTTCTTGGTCTTCTGAGTGCACGCAGCTATTAATTATTATATATATAAGACAATATACACATTTATGAGTTCTAAATGAGGTTCAGTGAATTGCGGATACATTAAATTTTCTAGTAGAGATGTAGATCAGGAAATCTAAGGTAGTCGCTTTTTGTATACATCGAAAAAATTTATTAAATAAGTCCTTAAAAGGTGTTGAAAATATTTCTTAATTCAAAAATATAACATTATCAAATATCGCGAGGGTAATTATAAACAATTTGAAAAAAATGAAATTGAAACCGACAAACGAGCTCTAGCTTGTAGATAGTGTTGATTTTATTGCACAATCAAACAGTATAATAAATAGGGTTACTAGTATTAGGTCTACATGTACAGATTCATAAAATATAATAAGGTGAAGCATTAAAGATTGAGTAAGTTTTTATGGGAAATGTGAATAGACAATCTCATGATGATATGCAACATCTTTACAAGCAGTCACATCTCACACTGTTTCTCCCCCTCTCCCATATTCAATTTATTCCCTTCTCTTCTTCTTCTTCTTCTCCCACACTGACAACTACATCAATGAGGGCCAGGGGCCTTCGTTTCGAAATTTATGGGAATCTCTGCGTTTACGCCCCTACATGTTGGCATATTTGAACTCCTCTCCCTCATCTGAGTCTCCATCTTATCTTATCTTAGTATCTTTACTTAGATCAGGAGCAGACCAGGTAGGGCAAAGGGTATGGTGTTCTCATAATTACTGCCTATGTGACAGTGTATAAAATTTCAATATAAAAAGTGGCACTACTTAAAGGACGATATTCAATACTGATTCTTTCATTGATTGTTTGCCATTTCAAAATAGAGATGAATAACAAGTTCAACAATAGGAGAAACTTTTATGTGAGGCAGACTCATTAGGTTAGTTTGTTATAACGATACTCTAACTGAGTTGAGAAAAATTAAGGATAGAGAACAACTCAAGCATTAAAAATTGCAATTCAAACTACTGCCAAACAAATGGTTAGGCATAACATCTATATGGAGGTGACATTTTTATAATAACGTTGTATGCTTGTTTTACTTAAGTTTTTCTTAATAGCATACAAAACAACAAGTTAATATGTCATAAATTCAACAAGGTAGCAGCTAGAAAGCTAAGACTATATACGATATAAAGTCGTTTCGATCTGGTCATAGCTTGTCTGTCAATTTGATGCTCATTTTGGCTTGGGGTAAGTTGTCTGCATTAGGAATTGGCTACGTTGTTCCAACTTTAGATTGGCTTTAAAATCCACGTAAATGTGTCTCGGGTCCATGCAAAAGTGCAATTAAACCATCCTTTTAAGAGTTGTCTTTTTCCACAACTTTAGAAGCTCAAACTACCATGAAATAGAATCGAAATCTATACGATTCTCCTGGGCATGGTAGCATATATATACATATTTACTAATCATATATTCAAAAGTGAGAATCACCTTTTTCATAATCTTTCTCTTTATCTTCTTGGAAATGAAAATTTTGGTGTATGAATTGCCTCTGTTGTTGACTACTAATTAACATTTTCTCTTGGCGTCATGCATATGGAAAACCTAATATGGGTTTTCAACATGCTCAAGTCAAGTATTATATAAAACTACGAAGAGTATATGAATTCTCTCCCATGTCGACATCATATATCAACTATTTTCAGGCAAAAATTCCTGCTAAAATTGGGTACGTTATTTTAATAATCGAGTATTCACCCAAAAAAACAATGGATTAAAAGAACTTTACTACACTTGATATATATCGGAAGACATGGGAATAACGCAGTAAGACAGACAATAATACAACAGTAATTACAGTAGAAGACAGCAGTTATTTTTTTTCAAAGTTGTTTAACTTTAACATATAAGGAGAAATGGTGATGGAGTTCATAAATGTACAAAAGAGAGAGAGAGAGAGGGAAATGGGAATGGATTCCTCTGCGAATTTTGTCTTTTAAGAACCAATTAGAAAGCGAGCGTTGTCGGGCCAACAGTCGTTATCTTCATTTTTATCCTTGAATTAAAGCAGTTTACAAGTCCCAATCAGCTTGACCCCATCAACCCCCAACGAGTAGCATCTCATCACGTGAATGACCCATGTGACCCCTCTGCTTCCTGTCTCTCCATCTCTCTCTCTCTCTCTCTTTTAACAACTCCATCAAAACGACACGTTTCAATTCCTAATGGCCACCGCAGTTTCATGTATGAGTGTGTCCAATATGTCCTTCTCTATTTCCATCACCACCCCTTCTCCTTCCTCTTCAAATTCCATCCCACTCCGCGCCTTCATTTGTGGTAAATCTTTCTCTATTAAGGCGTCAATGTCTTCAAGAACGCGACAATCAGCACAAGGAAAGCTTCCGATGTGCAAGCACAACGTGTCAATTAACTCTGACCCCTGCATGTGCATCTGACGTTCACCAGATCTAATATAATTATTATTTGATGCAATCCACGGCTTCATGTTGATAAAAGGCTTCAAAATATCCACCAACATTTCATCTACTAGGTGAAACAGTAACTTTCGATTACACTGAAGACTCAAAGGATTTGATCCGGATTCATTATTGTAATTTGTTGTCAAAGTGGTCGTATTTTCGAGCTGGTGAAAGATACAGGGATTCAAGGGATGAGAAGGAGAGAACCAGTTGATGAAGGACACTGGGGTATACTTGTCAATGCCTGTACGTCTTAGTATTCTAGTAACGTATTCATGTTCTGCTGCTCCACCTACGGTGGTGGTGACACCGTTAGCGCTGTCGCCGTTCTTGTCTCGGGCAATGAGCTTATGCGTCGCTTCTTGTTTGTACGTCTGGCTCGAAGTACTAGATAACTGTGAGCTACGTTTCGAGCTTTGAGCATTTAATACCTGAAAAACTTTCCGCAAAATAAGAGGATAACCATGCATTTCTTCAAACAGTAATAATTTGAACAACACTAACTATATTATGTAGACATAAAAGTTGAATACTTGAATTGGTTTTCATTTAATATTATCAGCAGAATAATGTGGGAAATTTGTACTTACCATAATTTTTATTTAAAAATCTATAGCCATAACAATATGTCTACTCTCTACATAAAAATAGTTATAGAATTATAGATTTATAGATGAAAACTAAAAGAAAAAAGATTACCTGTTTTTGAGGTATTTTGGTTGCTGGAGGAGAAGGGTCTTTCCTGACGGGTAGAAGTGTGGGGACTGTGATATTGAGAAGGTCATTTGACAAGGGAGTTTTCTTGCATTTCTTGTCAGAATTGTTGCCTCTGTTGGCCGTTGAGGGGCGAACAAATGGTTCTTCTTGTTTGTTTCGGATGATATCCGTGGTTTTTGCAGGATTTTTGAGCCCGGAATTGAACCTTTCACTGCCAACTTTCTTGCATTTCTTGGTGGGCCTTTGCTCATTGAGTTGCTCTTGCACTGGCTGCAGTTGTAGCTTCGTCTTTGACGATAAAACTTTAGCGGGTTGTGGCTGAAAATTGACTTGTGAAGATGCTTGACACGATTGTTTCCGAGGCTGATGAAGAATGTTACAGTCTTTGTGAGTCGTGGATGTCATGGGTGATTTCTGTTTTGGTTCCAGGAATCTGCTGAGCCTCGGTGAGCAAGAAGGTGCTGAATGCTTACCTGGACTTGACTGATCAACAACTTTGCTTAAATTCCTGGCACTTTTCTTCGCTTTTATTTGACTAAAAATCTCTTCTCTTGCAGCTGCAGTTTCTCTGTTTCTCAAAGTGTTTGTTATGTCATGTCCAACTTTCCTGCTAACGCTTTCTTTAACTTGCTTCACTATCTGCCTAGCATAATGGCTTGGGCTTCTGTATTCATCTTCTTGTTTGAGTTCTTTTCTCTTCAAATATGAAAAACGAGAAAAGTCAAGCTCTTCGCCAACACCAATGTTCTCTTTGTTGATTTGAAGAGAAAGACGGTGGTGATCCACGTCCGATCTTCTAGCGGAGGATATTCTAGGCGTTTCAGGCAGAGAACGAGTGCCTCTAATGTCAGCATCAATGAAATTCCTGTGGCCAAGTGCCTTGCTTTGGAGGGGTTGTTGAGTTCGGAGTTGGTGGTGCGAATTTGACTTAGCTAAAAGGTTAGGTGATTCGTGAAATGATGAGGAAGAGAGTGAGGGGCTATCAGGAAGAAGATCGAGACCCATCAGTCGGGCTACCAAATTTGGAGTCTTGGCCCCAGGAGAGGAGCTGATTTCTGAAGAAGAATCGTTTGGAACTGTTCCAGCTTTTGATCTTTTGTCTCCACTGCTTGTTTTGATTTGAATACCCATCTAAATTTTCAAAATCAAGATCAAGGTTACCATACATATTCATCATTATATCATCATGATTACCCACTTTTCAAAATAAAGAATCTTTGAAATACTAAAAGAAAGGCTTATAGAAACCCAAAAGACTTGAAAAATAAATATAATACCATATCATTAACTTACTGAAATATTTAAACTTTCTTCTTCTTTAAAGCAGCTGGTTGATGGCAATGGAGTCTCCTCCAATTCCAAGCTATTCCTTGGTGCCTCTACTCCTGAATAAAAAACACAACAAAAGAAAACCAAACAAGCATTAATAAAAAATTTAAAAACTGTAGATTGGGAGAGATAGAGAGACAGAGAAAAGACAAACCTTTGAGGGTAGTGTGGTCTTCAGTGAGGAAAGAGCTTGGCTTGAAAGAAGGTTGGTGTTGGTTCAAAGGAAACTGGAAAGGGTGAAAATCAAAGAACTGAAAGACAGCACTCATGCAACCAGAAGGAGTAGTAGCATTACTAGTATTTTTATCTCCTCCTCCTCCGCCTCTCTTGGAGGAGTTGGCGGATTTGCTACCACCCCAATACCATTCTTTGCCCATAGCTAGCACGAAACTGGTGTTCCTTTATCTTTTCAGACAAGAAAGAAGGAGTACAGAAAGCTTTCTCTAACAATGAGAAACTAAACTCTGAGTATTAATGACAGAAGAAGTAGTACACAAATGTA
Source organism: Bursera cuneata (assembly GCA_026212285.1). Lineage (NCBI taxonomy): Eukaryota > Viridiplantae > Streptophyta > Magnoliopsida > Sapindales > Burseraceae > Bursera > Bursera cuneata. Next base: position 14,527 of record JANLJB010000897.1, on the reverse strand, counting down.
GTGGTAGATCAGAAAGAGTGAGCTGAGTGAAGTTTGAGGAAGAAAATAAAGCTGATGAAAAGCTTATAGGAAGCTGAAGAAAGAAGCTAGAAAAGCGCATCCACGAAGCATAAATCAAACTCGTTTGATTTGAGGAATTAAGTACAACAGAAGGGTGGTTTGTGGGTTTGGTATGGAATATATATTTTCTCTTTTTATCTTTATGTCTCTCACAACAGCACTCACTCCCAAGTTTTACCAGATCATGACCAGAACCAACTCTGCTCTCACTTATTGGGAATTGGAATTGGTAAAAAATTGCATTGCATTAAGATGATGACGATATGGCCACGCACCTCTTTTCACTAACATACTATCATTCTCTCTCTTTGTGCTCTGTTTTCAATGTGATTCCCCCTCCCACACCCTCTGGGGTTTGAAGTACGAGGAGGTTTATTGGGGATCTGCAATGTGACCCGCCTGTATTAAAGTATGACGTTTATCCTGGAATTCTTACTCTTCAAACAATCTATATTTAATTTGCTCATCTAACATAGACCGAATTTGAATATAGTTAGGGCACATTGTCCCCACTAACTTGTGTTGCGAAGGCTGGAGTCTACCAGAGTTGGCACTTGGGTTGCTATTGATTAGACTTTGAGAATCCCCTATCAAATCTCTTTCTAAGCCCCATCTAAAAAAAAAAAAAAAAAATTTATTAAAATTTCCATTTAATTTTCTCATTAACTTAAAAATTCTGTTAGTTAATATTTATTAACCTTTATATTTCAATAAATTTATCATTTTACCCTTATTAACACATATAAAAAATGAAAAATTTTTAAAGGACAATATTAAGTTAAATGACCAAATTATCCTTAAAATAAATACCAATGTGTTAATATTGTCTATAAAAATTAGTCATTTTAATATATGTCAAGGATAATTTGATCATTTAATTTAATATTATCTTTTAAAAATTAGTCATTTTTTATGTATTACTAAGGGTAAAACTATAAATTTATTAAAGTATTGAGATTAATGGATGTTAATTAACAGAATTTTTAATTGGAGTACTGGAGAAGAGATTTTTTCAAAACTTAAGATGAGATAAAATAGAAAGGGCAAAAGTCTTGTACTGAGTGAAATAAAAAGAAAAAGTAGGGATGATCAATGATAATTACTCATATTTTTATTTACAAATTATTGGATGACGCTGAAATCTATCTTCGAATATAACAATCAAAGGTTATGAATTTCTCCAAAGAAAAACTGGCGAAAATTAGTTGACTTCAGATATTCCTCCTTTTATTAATGCCTTACAATTTTCGGATTACAACAATTTGATTTTTTTAACATTTAACCATATGTTGTGATTGAGCTTCAGGCTACTAGTGGATTTGTAAGGCAACTGAGAATCCTTTTGGTGTTGCGATTTGGCTTGAAATTGAATATTTTATAAAAAAAAATATTTAAATAGAGATTCAAAAAAGAGATTTACGGGACTTAAATAACAACACCCTTAGTACATCAGCCCAGCTAACCAAAGTGGGGTCTCGATTAAACATTCTGTAATCTAGTAAACTTGGGCTTCTGTTTCGGTTGGTATCACAACATTAGAGTACATTGTTAGATATTGAAAGAATATTTGAAATATTGCTCTTTTTCTTTTTGATGGTATCTCATAAATACTTTTTTACTTTGCAAAAGAAATTTTTAGATAACTTTTACGAGTAATAATGCCATACTTTTTCGAATATATATATTGTAACTTTTATGTTCTACGAGACATTACTTTTACAATTAATATATATATATATATATTAATTACACTTTTATTTTCCATGTGATGTAACTTTCTTATTTTGGACTGTGTTGGAGCTTAACCTTAATCTCGATAAACCATGTGGTGATTATCTCAAAAGGGGAAAAGATCACAAGAACCTTGAGAGAGTAATGTTGAAATTGAAAATTTCAAAAGATTATATGCTTCCCATTGTCTTCTAGTTCAGAAATCACATAAAAAGTTGAACCGATTTGAAAACACATGATTTTTCCCAGTAATGATTTTAGGGAGTTGAAGTGATGCAAGCTGCATTTGAGAGCATCTCTGCCAATTTGGCCGGCAAAAACAGAGGAAAGTAAGACGAATTTTGCTACTTTCCCCCTTCTCATAATTGAGAAATGGACTTGTTACTAGCTTACGGAAGAGAATTTCAAAGCATTGGGAAGGTACAGTGCCCAGAGTCTAGAGAAGCAGTGGATTGGAGATTAATATGATGATAATTACAAAATTTTCTTGAACTGTACAAATGGGTTTTTGCACAAAGAATAATTGGAATAAGAAAAACAAATATCATCCATAATATGTGATGTCTCATAGTCTTCAAAATTATATTCACTGAAATGGTAGGACCCCATGATTGTGACCTAAATGTATCATGTGATAGAAGGTGAGGCATCAGAGACAGAGTGTGCAGGTTTCTGCGACATAGGTAGCTAAACTAAGACAAATTACTACGGTAGAAGCCACCCATCAACGTTTTAATAAAATCCCACTTGATCAAAGATTGAGGCTTGTCGCCATTCACAGCTCCTTCTCAGGCCTATCTCCACACTTCACGGGGACCACAGTTTCTATTCTTTTTTTTTTTTTTTTTTTGATATATCATATCACCATTTACCAATCTTTTCTGCAGGTCCTACACAGTAATTCAAGTCTCTGTGTGCCCTTTTGGGTATTGAGAGAGGTGGTCTAATTTAAAAAATCAAGTGGTCCCAAATTTTTTTAAGCTTAAACTAAAGAGAAATCCCTCTTAGGCAGCATCTGTATAGTAATTTACGCACCTAATATTCATCTAACATGGCCTCAGATTATCCCTTCTGCAGTTCTGCTCTAAAATTTGTGGCAGAGATGCTCTATTGGGTTTATTTTATTTCGATTCTACCAACTTTAGGCAAAAAATTACAATCCTAAAACCCAATCTTATCATCTAGAACTCGGATTCAAATGTTCTTGTTTTACTGTGAAGGAGGAGAAGGCTACAAAACGAGAGCGGTAGCTGCCAAAAATTATAATGATCTGAAGTGGAGAATATGATGGCACTGAGGCTTGACCCACCACATGTCTACGGACTACGCAAATCCAATGCAAGTCTGAACACTACCGTCATCCTCTTCATCCCGAGTCTTCAATGCTTGATGCCAACCACGTAGAGACTGGCCAACCTACTCTCTGCTCCAGCAGAATAGGGCAAGGAAATGCCGTACCATTACCCTTCCCACCATTATTATTATTTTAATTTTTCCAGAAGGAAAAGTCAACATCTTGCTTTTACGGAGATAGAAATAAAAATCTCCAACATATATGCCGCAAATATCATTAATCCGAGTTAAAAAGATTCACCTACATTCACCTTTTCTTACTAAACCATCTGTTAGGATCGGAGCTTTTGTTTTTCGATATTTTGAAAGTGATGAGGATGCACAGAATTGAATTAAATTAACTTCAAAATGCCACAAACAGGAACCAATAACACAATGTCTATGAAGTAGAAGTTCTAATTTGGCTTATAAAAAGAGCAACAATTGATTTCTCAATATCATATAAAATATAAATAATGAAATGATATATATATATACTCGTGAGAAATCATTAAGTTAGGACATTGGGAGAGAAGTTAGTAAATATTTGAAAATAGAATGATGGGATATCGCCAAATAATGATCAATTGATAGGGATGGGAGACAGCCGCTCCCACTGAGAACAAACTGGGTGAGGCTTTGAATGACTAGTCAAAATCTCCTGCATCCCATCTATTAGTTGTTTGAACGACTCTGAGACTAATTGGTTTCAATCACTGCAAACGTACAGTTTTCAGCTAAGAACTAGCCCGGCTTGACCAAGTCAGCCCGCGGAGCATTAGTAGGGTAGCCACTAGCGACCACTTAACTCCAGTCTCACTTGATGTTCATTTTACAAGATTATGTCCACACGTATCTTCTGAAGCTAATGATAGTGAAAAACCTTAGAAATAATTTCAGTTTCGTCGTAATGTTTTGCAATAAAAAAATAAAAAAAATAAAGCTTTCGGGGTTGTAAAATAAAAGAGCACATGAAAGTCATTTTGCTTGAGGAGCGAAGCACTCCAGAATGCAACGGTAGAGAAGCTCAACACAATTTTTTAGTCAAATTTACGCCTGTCACAAAACTGTAGAAATGAACACATTATTCTCATCATTTGGACATATCTTCAGACATTTGATCAAATCCTAAAGAAAATGAACTCTTATAGCATTCAAAATTCGAATTTAAAACAGTAAGTATTCATCATCTTCCAGGATAAAAGTGCTATATGCAAAATAAAAGTGGCAAGACAGAATCATATGAAATGACAACATATAAAAGAATAAGTCAATCAAGTTTCATGTACCACAAGAATATGTTAGCTGTAACAGTCTAAAACAAAAACAAACACAATAGAGATGTATGTTAGCAAACACCGACCAGAACAATCACGTCATCATCCAGTAGTCCAATCTCTAGACTATTCCTAAAAGATTTTAGCTCTTTTGGTTGGGAATCAAGTTAACTGTTGCTACCTTTGAAAAATAATTGAAATGAACATAAATGCAAGTTTCAAATAAAATGTCTTAATACCATCTGCAAAAAGTTACAACGAAATAAATTATTGGAATCATAAAAAGATATTAAACAAAGGGAAAAAGGCCTCTTCAGACTAGTATATCAGTGTCACATAGTTATATTACAATCTGTTCATTCAGCAAGGCAATTACCTTTTCTTTTCTTCTACCAAAAAGGACGGCCCAAGCTTTATTCTTTCTTTTTTTTATTAAAAAAAAAAAAGGAAAAGAAAAAGCAAGTAGTTCTAGGCTTCTAGCTTTTACCAGAAGTCACAGCAGCAGCAGCAGTATTGCTTTATATTAGGACAGTTATAAAAAGATTTAGCAGATGCTATTCTAGAGGTCAATTGCCAAAAACAGTCCCCACTCCCTGATGGATCTAAATAATGAGAAGTTCATGTTCACTGAACAGGTTTTCCATGAACAGAAAAATCACAATATAATTATTCAAAGGCTAAGCATCTGTACATTATTAATTGATATTGCACTAGAAAGGCAACAAATAATTTAACTAAGAAATTCAGGTCACAGAAAAAAGTAAAGCATGATAAGGAACACAAAGGATGTATTTTGAACAAATTGTTGTTGAAATATACTACTGGAAATATTGAAGAGTTCCAAAGAGCAGTACAGAGTCAAAAAGGTCAGGTGGAATTTTCTATATAAACAAGTTATGGGCAATTGAAAGAATTATGAGGAAAAACATCAAGAAACAAACAAAGGGAATAAGAATAAGGGTGGATGAAAGAATATACCCCGTAAATGAGCAAAACTGTAGTCTACTTGCACAATGGCTTCAGCATAGAAAAGAGAATATAACACTATGCTAATAAGCTCTACCATCCACATCAAACCCAGCACCCGTCCAGCCAGGTGCTGGAGATCCTCTACCCCTAGGCACAGCCCCAATTCCCTTTCCTCTTCCCTGAAACTGAGTTTTCTTCCTTCCTATTTTTTCTCCTTCAACAGTATCCGGTTGATTGTGGCCATTCGTAACTAGAGACTTTCCACCATTTCCTTGATTAGATGATGCATTTTGAGTGGCTTCACTGCCTGGTTCAGCCATAGGGGCAGCCGGAGAAGTGTCTAGAGTCGCACTAATCTGGGCAGGTCCCATTGGTTTCCCATCCTAAAGATAATCCAATTCCAAACTTTCAACGACTTTCTACTACAATAGTCATTACAAGTGTATGTGAGTGCATCCATAATAGAATAAGTATGACATAAACAAGTCAGGAAGAACTGATACCAAGTAAGAAAGTCATTCAAATGAAGTAAGCATTATGGTTTCAGTCCCTATATAATCTGGTTGAGTTTGGATCAATCAAATGAGGAGAGCTGCATGTTAAATTACCAGAAAAATTGAACTTTAAAGGAAGAGTGGAGAGAGAGAGAGAAAGAGATGCATTACTACAAGTGATAGTAATTTATATGTTCTTGCACAATGTTAACTGCATTCTCCTTGTGGATCATATAAAGCAAATGCTGTAATTCATCAACATGTTAATATTTAAAAAAAAAAAAAAAAAAAATCCAACTCAAGAGTCCTAATAAAACTTAACCTTTCTTTGTCATCTGCTAGTCATGGGCATTGACATAGCTGCTTATGTAATATATAAAGCACACAGAGGATTCAAGGAACGTAACACATAAATATACAAACAACCCTCACATAATGAAAGATCCAGGAGATTGCTAACCTTTGGAATGCTGTTCAAGCAATTAACTACTAGAGATAGAAATAGTGAATATAAATGAAAAGAAAGCTTACATGAGGAGAAGAGGCTGATGCTCTACTCGGGTTCAAAGCTTCCAGCCGTCTTTTCAATTCCTCAAGTCTAGAAAACTGAGTGTTACTGCTTTCTTGAACCTATTACATATAATAACAGTAAAAATTATTCCAAAACAGTGACATATTGCACCAACATTTATCAGAGATTATATACCAGATGATTTAAATCTTCACAAAGCTTCTGCTTAATTGCTTCTTCATCCTTCACAGCCTTTGATGCTGCTTCCCAGTCCTAAGAACATTAAAACAAAAATCCAGTTAATCAAGACCAAAAGCAGTGAAAAATGCTCTTCTAACATCAAAGCATTTTTATGGTGGAACAAAGATGTGTCTAAATTTTATAAAAAGATCCAGAATGTTCAGAAAAGCAACTCAACCTCACATATCTATTAGTGTGTCCTATTTATAAAAATAAAAAAAATAATAGCATATGGATGAATAAAACATAGCCCAAAACAATTGTTTTTCAGATATATTTAACCATTGCAACAAGATATCAAGCAAAAAGCCATAAATAATAATGATTAGCTATTTACACAAATATCAGGGACCCTCTATTGGCAACGACATAGCTGAAGGGGTAAAACTATATGTTTGGAAATAACATAAGCTGAAACTTAATCAGAAGGGACATACCTTTCGTGCTTGATCTTCCTTCTGCTTGGCAATACGAAGTCTCTCAGTTGACATTTCTATTTTCTTTCTCAAGTGTTCAAGTGCTTAAGTTAAGCGCCATACATCACAGCAATGGCAAAGTGACTCAACTATACAAAATAATGAAAAAAAAAAATTCCACAAAGCTGCAACTTTCAATGACAATGATGATAATTTACCAACCTGCTTTTTTAGGCCCAGCAGTGAGTTTCATTTCCATCGTAAGATTTGCAAGCTCTCTTTCGACATCACGTATTTTAGAATAATTTTCTTCAATGTATCTGAAAGCAAGCATCGAGATATCATGCAAGATATTTGACCAGACACCATTAGAAAGAAAAACAGGTAACACCAAGGAAGATGAATCAGCAGAACTTTAACGAAATTAACACTAAATACACACTGGAAACTCAAAGAACAAACGAAATTCTTGCACCAGCAAAATCAATTTATGAAATGTGATAATAAGTACATGCTATATGTTAAAAAAGCAACAGCCAAAGAAAATATTAACCGCCAAAGATACATAACCGACTGCTGCCACCTCTGTCATCAGTCATCACCCTGCCATCCTCTTATCATCTGAGCATACAGTCCAACCAAAATGACCAGCTATGGTCACTTCCACTACTTTGACAATTCAATCGACTCAATTACCAAACTGCTTTCACAATCAACACAAAACAAAATCAATGTCACCATTAACACTATCTCTAAAGCTCCTAGGCTACTTCATCCGAACACCATCTTTAAGCTGCCAGCATGACTATGACCAATAGAACCAACCACTATCACTAACCTCCAAGCAACACCACATTCTTATTTCACAAAATATACATAAATAAAAAATTACCAACCGATTTAGAAGGAAAAAAAACAAAAAAATATACCTACAATAGCTCCCAATCCTAATATCCAGTTCTGACACTAGAAAAATGAAACAAAAGCACTTCTAACATAAATAAAAGCACTTTTTCAGCTCCTCACCGAAATTCTAATACAGTACATTGCGGTCTTGTTTAACGCACAACAAATTATTTGTTTATATTCCTAATCAGAATTTCCATATTTTTGCTAGTGGATTATGAAAGCAACACAGCAAATAATAAAATGAAGCATAAATAAGAATAGATCTAAATAAAAAGAAAATGTGAACATACTTCTTCAATTGAAGCTGCTCTTCCAAGATTATCTGATGCAAATTCAGAACACGAAATCACAATCACATTACCAATAAATTTATTAAAAAAAAAATCGATATAATAGACGCATGAAGATAGACCTTCTCCGTGTAAGCGATGACCGGGGCTTCCCTCGCGATACCATCAGGTCCGATCTCGGGTAGAAGCGAAGGATTATACGACATGTTTTTTTGGTCGACGATAATTTGGAATCCGGAGTGGATTTGAATTCTCTGGATCAACTTATGCACCGGGAGTCAACAGTTTTTCACTTCATTTATACAACGAATTTTGCCTCCGTTTTGGTTTCGCTTTCTCGGGAAGTCCAAGTTTATTTATCAATGGAAAACGTGGATCCATCCTGTTTGGCTTTGAGTGTTGAGCAAAATACGTGTAAATAAAAAATTTTAAGTTAAAAAAGATAAATGGAAGAAATAAGTGAGTGTGGGGGTTATTTTGAGTTTTAGCGAAATCGTAACTTTTTTTTTTTATTATTATTATCTAACTAAATTCTATATTTTTATTTCAATTCTGTAAATGTGAGATTGTATCTCAATATGCTCATTCAGTAATTTACATAAGGATGAGATTATTTGTACCTTTTTTATTAATAAATTCACTTTCTCTTAATCTTTTATTATAAAATTATTTCTAGATAATTTTACTTTAACTCTAATAAAATCTAATTAATTTTACAACATCTAAATTTTTTTAATCATAAAATATTCCAATAAAGTAATAATAATTACAATAGAACAAAAGATAACTCATATAATAAATCTTTTCAAAATTTTATCTCAAAACTCATCTCAAATGATGTGTCAAATGATATATTACTTACTATACTATCTTATATTCTATGAAATAAATTACACATTAATTAAGATTAATTTTAAAATAAAAAATTGGGAAGAGTATCATTACTCTTAAAAAAATAGTTGAATTTGTTTTATTGTTTAATTAACTAACAAACTGAACAAATTTCTTTTTCATTGAATACACTGAACTAATAAAATAAGATTATTTGATCCTTGAATTTTTTATAATCTAATCAATAATTTACTCTTCAATCACGACGAATACCAATCATATGTGTTTATAAGCTCATTAAAAATATGCCTTTGACACTTCTTTTTAAATTCATTTGGAATGATTTTTTTTTAGATTGAATTTAACTACACAATCAAAGAAATCATTGAAACTATGAAAAAAAATTATCCCTCCAACTTAATTATTTTTTTGACGATTAGATAGTTTGTATGTTCTTTTCTACTTGTCTCACGGTACTTTATAACAAGTGTTTAATAGGCATCGAGTTGCCTGAGTAAAGTTGTTTGAGTTGAGTGATAACAACTCGACACTCGGTAGGTGATAAAAAAATATTAATAATATGAAAAAGCAGAAAGAGTGGAGCGAAATATCGGGTTATGGAGGCCGGTATTTCGTGTAAAATCCGCTTGAATTAGCTGTCTAAGTTAATTTACCCTCTGCATCTTGACCGTTGAGTAGATCCACATGCGGAGCACGTGGGAAGACGGAGAAAGTGATGGAGCGTGCGAGTTTTAATGCTTTTAGATTGCAATTTGAATCTCACTAAAGTTTTCACTTTTCCACGTTAGTCATGCAAGATCTGGTACGTTAAAATTATAAAAATATTAGTCTGTGACATTCGGTGTCAAATCCAGATTATAAAAATTATAATGTCACTTCTACACTTAATAACATGACACATCATTATGTATTGTTGCATAGTATAATATCATATTACACCCTTACACTTTTCAGAAACTGCACAAAGATTTCGTTGATTTTATTTACATTTATATGGGCAGAAGCAATACCTACATTAAGGGTTAAATTGAGAAAATGTAGTCTATTGGGGGCCTACAAAAAGGTAATATGTTATAATAAATGAAAACGTAACAACATTTCATTTTAGATATTTTTTCAAAAATAAATATGTTAAATATTTTTCATCCCAATCAACACTCATTTCTATCAATTGAAAACGATTATGAAATGCTAAAAACATTTTTTTAATATCACCAACAAGAACCCAAGTCTCAAATGCCTTGGAATGTAGTCATTTTCCTTTAGTAATGCTTTATGAACCAGTAAAAAAATTAACAAGGTGCAATATCAAACAAACCAAATCCATGCTTCTACCAAGCTAAGCCAAGACACGCTAACACTGATATTTTTCAACAAGACATATCTCTGCTACCTTTGCTAATAAAATTGAGTCACCAATTTTATTTATGGATATAATTCTAGCATCTACAGAGCTTTCTTTTTATGAAAAAAAGAAAGAAGAGCCAAACGCTCTTTGGTTACTTTCAGCAAGGGGAACCGAAATTAAACAGGTTGATACAGAGAACAAAGTATAAAGAACTAAATCTTCAAAGCAGTAAGAGGGTCTATGAGTTTCAGGACAGCTTCTTTTGTAGGCAGTGCAGGAATTGCACCTCTCTCCATTACCGTGAGGGCGCCACAGCCATTTGCGAATTGTAGAGCTTCTTTTAGCCGCTTCTCATCCTGTCATAATAATATATTAGTGAAGCAAACTACTACCTTCTTTTGAGCTATCAATATCATAATAAGCTTTGATTGATTTTTCTATGTTCCTATGTGTTACCTGTGCATTAATTGAAAAGTATAGATTTAACTTTGGGAATAAACTGTGAAAACTAGCAGGATAAAGAAAGAATCCTTCAACGGTTTATGGTAACCTTCAGTGATAGTTCTCAACATTTTCCTCAGCCAAAAGAAATGAACAGAATAATCACATTTTCAAGTTAACTAATTGGCTTCCTCAGGGATATAGTTTTCTAGATAAGTTCAGATATGCATCTGAGCGCTTACAGTGATTAAAGTTCACTTTAAGTTTCTTACATTAACTTCAATAATGTATGCATCTGCAACATACAAGCACTAGAATGGGTAAGCAAAACCAAATCAACTTTTTTTTTATCCTATTACTTCAGAATGATGCTCGAAAATCCCTTCAATAGTAATCATTTTAATCAACAACAGATCATAAAATTTGTATCATTTCTACAGAACTCTATCAGAATCCATACTCAAGTATTATTGCAAAATTTGCTTGAGCAATGGTAAATTTGTAAACCAAATGCTTCTCTCAATTCAACAATAGGTACCTTCAATAGGTTTAGATCAGAAGCTATGCAGTAAAGCAGCCCACTGACAAAAGCATCACCAGCACCAGTAGTGTCAACAGGTTTAGTTTGAACAACTGGAACACTGCCTTTGAATTCCTGCACAAAAGTTTGCTTTTATGTTCATTTGCTTAATATTGTCGGCAAATTAACAGAACCATTAAAAGATTCAAACTTTTTGCAAACTGCTTCTACAGAATTACTGAATATCATGCACCTCCACTTTCAGAAAATGTGCATCTTTGAAGGGCACTATATTCAGTTCAGACCATTCACTTTGGCTAAATGCAAACTTATTGTAATTACTGAAGAAAAAAAAGTCAAGAGATATGATGAGAGAATCAGGATTTTTGGAACTATATTTCTAGTGGAACACTGAAGTGCTATAATTATACGAGGAAAACGACTGTCTTACCTTAGTGTAATATCTACAACCCTTTGACCCTTCAGTTACAAGCAAAAGCCTGAGATTAGGATGAAACAGCTTCTTTAACACTACTTTATCGTCATTATAATCGTCACCTCCAGTTAAAAATGTGATTTCATCCTCACTTATCTGCCAAATAATAAGATGAAGCACAGATTAACTTGATCATATAAGACTGAATTTGTTTTATAATGGTTGCAACCGCTAAAAGAAGGTTTTATTAGATTTCCAATAATGCAGCAAAAAATCATTTCTATACACGAACCTCAAAATTTCAAATTATACCTTGATAATATCTGCTTGATCCCATATACTCATAATGCCCTTCCGAGCAGCATCTGCTGATGGCCATAGTGGCAACCTCAAATTTGGATCATAGGAGAGAAGGCTACCAGACTCTTTGGCCATTCTCATGGCAGCAAGATGAGCAGACTTGCATGGTTCTGCAATCAAACTAATAGAACCATAGTGGAAGATCCTGGCCTGCAATCAAGTAAATTTGGAATTTAAGTACTTTCAGATATATAAAACCACTAGAATTAAAAAAAAAAATGCTACATTTCTCAATTAAAATATGCAAGAGAGTAAAATACCTTCTTAATGAGGTTATTATTAAGTTCTGATTCTTGAAGAAGCATATCAGCACTTGGATGGCGAAAAAATAGAAATTCACGCTCCCCATCAGATCTGAGTGTAACAAATGCCAGTGCGGTCCTTGCTGTGGAATCATATCGCACGCCAGAGGTGTCGACATCATTTTGTTTCAAAATATCAGCCAACATGTAACCAAATTCATCATCACCTAACTGTGATACAAATGGCAAACTATAACCAAGTTGAAAAAAGATGTGAATGGCATAAAATAAGGTCCAGTACATAAGAGTAAAAAATTACCTAACTGTAACTAGGTTCAGAGTAGACACAAAAAGTTATACAGGAAATATTGTTGGAATCCCATTTTTGTATACAGAGACACATTTATATCAGCAATGAGTTAATTAAATAAAATGCTTAGCACTGATAGAAAATTGATTATTGCATACAGACTTCTAGTTGGAAATTTCATAACATGTTGTCAAAAGGTTCATTTCATGCAGTAAACACCAACCCATTTTATTTTCATAGTTAACAGATAACAAGATTTTTTGCTGGTTTTGCTCTGCAGTTGGGGCGAGGGTGGGTGTTTAGTCAACCGTAAATGTTTGATTTTATACAAGTTATATCCAAACCTCACATGAGAGCCATGAAAGGCAATAAAGCAACTTTTCTTTGCTACAGCTCCAAGCAGGAAGAACCAAGAAGAGTCATAAAACTATCCACATGACTGACATATATAAGCCAAAGATGTTAACACACCTTGCCAACAAAAGCCGATGAACCTCCAAGCCTTGATATTCCAACAGCTACATTAGCAGGAGCACCACCAGGAGCCTTCTTGAAGGCGGGTGCTTCAGCAAGTGAAACCCCAGCAACTGTCGGCACAAAGTCGATCAGCATCTCTCCAAAACAAACGACAAGTGAACTGCTGTTTCCAGACCCTCCTTTTGTGGACATGGGAATATCTTTAGAAACACCTACAGTAAGATAATTACTTGGAATTAATTCGATGCCAATCAAATCATCTCACTCAAACTGTTTCAAAGAAAACCAGAAAACTGAGCCTTTTAACAAGCTACTGTAAGGCTATCAGCTCCTGTTAAGATCTAAGCTGTATTCAATCATTCCACAAAAGTTCCCAATGAAATTAAGCATATGTTCTGGAAACTGACACCATTTCTAGATCAAGTGTGAAAATTATCTGCTTTACATTGGTTTTGAATCAAGATTTAGCGAAATCTTACATGTCAAAAAACGATTTTTTTCCAACAAAATTCTATTCAAATTTCAAATAACTTACGGAAAAGCTAATTCAACAGAGTTACATCACATAGACCTCTAATAACACTAACACCTAGAACATGTCAAAAGTTTCCAAATACAATTCAAGGAGCCCCCAAGTACTCTGTGACCAGAAACCGACATAAAGATACTATGCAAAGATAACGACAGTTGATAGATAAAGATAACAAGAGCATCATGTGACGGAGGCACATAACAGAGAACACATCGTTAACCACGCAAGCAGAGATCTAAAAGGTAAAGTTGATTCAACAAATAAAAAGCATCGCAACACTATGAATCAAAAACGAAATTAATAAACAGAACATTGATAGGAATTTATAAAGAAAGAATCTTGGAAATAATCATAGACAAACCCAGATAGGAAATCATTCATTTCATATAAAGAAAAGAAATGGGAAGGATTGAGTCGAGAACATAAAGAGGTTAGACGTATAGATAGAAACCAAAAAAAAAAAAAAAACTAAAGAAAGAGGAACCTGAAGTGGGACGCTGAGCCATTGAAGCTCTTGAAGTTTGAGATGGGATTAGAGAGGCAGAGCAAAGTGTGTAGCTGCAGAAAGAGAGAGATAAGAAAAAATATAAAAGAAAAGAATGTGAGGACGGGGCGTTATAAGGAGAAGAGAAGAGCTATAATACAAGTAACAGGAGAAGAAGAAGATGGTTGTTGCAAGCTTGCACCCTTGAAGGATCGTTGAAAAGTTGACATAAAGAAAATTGCTCGCTCGGTCCGCCTTCGAACACAGGCAAATAAATAAATAAAAGTTAATTTAAG
>JANLJB010000894.1:5854-18381 GCA_026212285.1 Bursera cuneata | reverse complement strand
GACTGAAAGGCCTAACACTCTAACCTATAGACGTCACTCTCTCATCTCATTTTCTCTGACATGTCAGGTTTTGCTTTCATATCTTCCATTACCATTTCTCTCCATAATTTCATCATCTGTTTCACATCTATATCCATATATTTATTTCTAATTTTAACTCGCAATACGCATAATTCACATCAATACCACTAAAACGTACATAACTATGTTTACCGCATTAAAAATTCATACATAAGCCCCCACAACCATGGCCTATGCACAATTCCACGCAAAAACCCAAGAAATTCACGTGATCCAAAACAACATCACACATAAATACTTTACATTTCTACTTCTTATTACAAATACACGATAAATCTCCTAAAAAATCCACATACGGGTTTCAATCCAACAACCCTAAGTAGAAATAGTCTAAATCTAACCAATCTCTAACTCTTATTCATAAAATGCACCGATTAAAATAGAATAGAGATGAATAGAAATGAAATCCCTACCTCGGATTACTGATACGCGGATGCCTTAAGCTTTCTCTCTCTTCCTTCTCCCTTTCACTTTTCTCTCTTCCTTTCCCATGTTTGTGTCGTTAAAAATGAAAGAGGGGCTAGGGTTTATATGAAATTTTTGAAAAAAGAACACGGTGGGTATTGTGAAATCTTTAATTTCCGTGAAATTCCAAAACGGGCGCAGACCATTTTGCACCTAGGTGTAGAATCATTTCACACCTAGGCGCCATCTTTCTGCCTCAAATATGTCAAATTTTTCGGTTTCATGCCTATGCATAGAATCGTTTCACGCCTAGGCGTAGAATCGTTTCACGCCTAGGCGTAGAATCGTTTCACGCCTTGGCGCCAACTCTCTATCTGGTAAAAATATTATGAATTTAAAAATTCATAAACACAAAAGTTGTAGATCTTTCTCTTAGTTTTCCAACGCTATCAGAACACCTTTTTCTGATATCGGATGAAAAAGTTATGTCTAAAATACGAAGAGATGTTTTTGTAGAAAAATTAACTTAGTTTGTTGAATTGCTTTCCCATTTTCTTCGCATTTTACCTTCTCTATTGCTTGAATGCGTTTTTACTCACACCCTCAACTTACATATTTTACATTAACATGTCAAATATTCATTTATATACCTTATTCAATTTCTCCGGATATTACAATCCACCTTCCTAAAAGGAAATTTCGTCCTCGAAATTTCATATCCCGGCTTGAAGTCAGTCTCTCCTATCCAAGACATCATGATACTTCTTATGAATTTCTAACTCTAACTCCCATGTGGCTTCCTCAAATTCATGGTGTCTCCATAAAACCTTAACTAGAGGAATGGTCTTGCCCCATAAAACTTGTTCTCTAGAGTCAAAAATCTGGATAGGAATCTCCTCATATAAGACATCCGGGTGAATCTTTAATTCACTCCAATCCAATACATGTCTTGGATCAGGTTCATATTTTCTCAGCATTGAAACATGAAAAGTGTTATGAATCCCTGATAATCGCGGTGGTAAGGCCAACTCATAAGCCACCTCTCCTATCCATCTTAAGATCTCAAATGGCCCAATATATCGTGGGGATAACTTACCTTTCTGACCAAAGTGCATCACCCCTTTACGTGGTGATATTTTTAGAAACACTTGATCGTCCACCTCAAACTCTAAGGGCCTTCTCTGTTTATCCGCATAACTTTTCTGTCTACTCTGAGCTGTATGGATATGCGGACGTATCAACTTCACCTTTTCTGTAGTCTCTTGAACCATCTCAAGACCCAATATGGCGGTTTCTCCCACCTTCGTCCAATACAATGGATATCTACATGGCATACCATAAAATGCCTCATAAGGAGCCATCCTAATACTAGACTGATAGCTATTATTATATGCGAAATCTACCAACGGACGATGATTCTCCCAATTACCAAAGAAGTCCATAACATATGCTCTTAGCATATCCTCCAAAACTTGGATGGTGCGCTCTGACTGACTATCTATTTGAGGGTGAAAAGTAGTACTAAATAATAACTGCATACCCATAGTCCTTTGAAGACTCTATCAAAATTGTGTAGTAAACCTTGGGTCTCTATCCGATATTATAGAAATTGGAACTCCATGTAATCTTACAATCTCTCTTATGTACAATCTACTTAACTTATCAATTGAATCTGTTGTCCTTATTGGTAGAAAATGAGATGTTTTTGTCAATCTATCTACAATTACCCATATAGCATCCTTACCCCTCGGAGAATGTAGCAATCCAGTAACAAAGTCTATAGTAACGTTCTCCCATTTTTATTCCGCTACAGAAAGTGGTTGGAGTAGTCCCGTGGGTCTCTGATGCTCAGCCTTTATCTGCTGACAAGTAAGACATCTTAACACGTACTCAGCAACATCCCTTTTCATTTCTTTCCACCAATACTATTGTTTCATATCATGATACATCTTTGTGTTACCTGGGTGAATTGCAAACCTAGAATAATGAAACTCTTCAAGAATAGCACTCTTGCACTCATTATCAAATGGTACAAACAATCTGGCTTTGTATCTCAAACCTCAATATAATCCAATTGTGTAATCGCTAACTTCATTACTTTGCAAAATCTGAGAACTAATGAAGTTAGCTTCAATATCTTGAGTTTGTAGCTCTATCATTCTCTGAACAAGAGACGGTCTGGAGGAAACTGCATAAAGATGAATTGTCTCTCCCTGTTCATCCTCCAAAAAATTATACTCTTGTAATCTTGTAAGATTTTCAACTGTCTCCTCATAGCACTCATCATGGCCCTAGATTTTCTACTTAATACATCAGCTATCACATTAGCCTTTCCAGGATGGTACTAGATGAAAGAGTCATAATTCTCTCACAATTCCATCCATCTTCGTTGTCTCAAGTTTAAGTCCCTTTGTGTAAAAATATACCTCAAACTCTGATGCTCACAAAAGACTTCAAACCTCTCTTCATACAAGTAATGCCTCTAGATCTTTAAAACAAACACTACTACGGTAAGTTCCAAATTGCGGGTGAGGTAATTCTATTCATATGGCTTCAACTAGAGGGAAGCATATGCCACAACTCTCCCCTGCTGTATCAATACACATCCTAACCTGCTCAAGGAAGCATCCGTATATACCAAATATCCCAATCTTGACTGTGGTATCACTAAAATAGGAGCTGAAGTCAATCTAATCTTCAACTCAAGGAAAGCTTGCTCATAAGCTTCATCTCACTCAAATCCCACTCCCTTCCGGGTAGTCTCGTCATCCGAATAGTCATCATGAGAAATTCTTAACAAATCTCTTATAATATCTAGTCAAACCCAAGAAACTACGAATCTCAAACACATTTTTTGGTCGTTTCCAGTTCAACACTGCCTCAATCTTAGCTAGATCTATTGAAATCCCCCTTTTTAAGACCACATGCCCTAAAAATTTCACTTCAGTCAACCAAAACTCACATTTGCTCAATTTAACATACAGACCATATTCCCTTAATGTCTGAAGTGCTATTCGTAAATATTGTGCATGTTTAACTTTGGATAAAGAATAGACTAGGATGTCATCCACAAAAACCACTATGAACTGATCCAAATACGGCCTAATAATTCTATTCATCAAATCTATGAAGGCAGCAGATGCATTAGTCAATCCAAATGACATAACCAAAAACTCGTAATGCCCATACCGAGTGTAAAAAGTTATTTTCTGCACATCCTCATCCTTTACTCTAAACTGATAAAACTTCGAAAGAAGGTCTATCTTGAAAAAATATCTTGACCCTCTCAACTGATCAAACAAATTATCAATTCTCATTAGAGGATACTTATTCTTCATCATCACTCGTTTTAGCTACTTATAATCTATACACAACCGTAAGGATCCATCTTTCTTTTTCACAAATAATGTTGGAGCACCCCATGGTGAAGTACTTGGCAGAATGAAACCTTTACGCAACAGCTCTTCTAGTTAAGACTTTAACTCTTTTAATTCTGCGGGAGTCATACGATATGGAGCAACCGATATAGGGGTAACCCCTGGATGCACATCGATACCAAATTCTACTTCCCTTATAGGTGGTAATCTTGGCAACTTCTCAAGAAATACATCAAGAAATTCTTTCACTACCCTTGAAAGTTCAAAAACCTGTTCCTCAAAATCATCAGTAGCATACTTGCTATCACACTCTTGATTTCTCTTTATTTTGATACACCCCACAAGGAGTAAGGCAAAGGTATCCGTTTATCCTTATAAAAACAAATTTTGAGGCCCTCAGGAGTCTGCATCATCACTTTCTTCTTATAACAATCCAACGTAACTCTAAAAGTCATCCAACGTAACTCTAAAAGTCGACAACCAAACCATCCCTAGTATTACATCATACTCAAACAATTCCATGAGGATTAAATCAAACCTCAATTTATAACCCTCAATTTCTAACACACAAGTTTTACATATTCTCTCGGTCTCTACTGTGCTATCCATTGGTGACACTACACTCAACCCATAGTCTAAAATTTTTGTTTTTAACCCCAATGCATATACAAACTGAAATCAAACCTCAATTTATAACCCCCAATTTCTAACACACAAGATTTACATATTCTCTCGGTCTCTACTGTGCTACCCATTGGTGACACTACACTCAACCCATAGTCTAAAATTTCTGTTTTTAACCCCAATGCACATACAAACTGAGTGGAGATGAATGAATGTGTGGCACCTGAGTCAAATAAAACACGAGCCAATGTATTAAAAACCAAGAATGTACCTCCCACCACCTCGTGATCCACAGGTTTTGATGATTGGCCCAAAGCAAAAAGCCATCCCTAAGACATCCACCCTCGTTGTTCGCCTCTCTGGTATGGTCTCTAAGGCCTATATGATGGAGAAGGGACAATTTGAGACCCCTGAGATGATTGCTGTGATTATGCGAAAGGTTACTACATTTGTGGTTGTCTAACTTGTGGCCTTGACTCTGGTTAGAAGACTGACTGAATTTGACTAGCTATCCCTTGAACTCCTGTTATCTTAGATGGGCAACTTCTTCGTAGATGCCATATTATCCATATTCATAACATTGCAGACAATCATAGCTCATGTGACCTCTCTTTCCACACCGATAACACTGCTTGTTACTTTATGTTGATTGAGAATCAAAAGAAGAAGAACTCCCAGACAGATTCTTCTGTCTCTTACTTGACTGCTCACCATGTCTTAGCCTTTTAAAAGGTATTCCAGGTCCTCCCACTCTCTTAATCTGTCTAATCTCTTGTTTAGCCATCATAGCAGTTTCTACCACATCCGTATAACTCACCAACTTTAAAATTGCCATTGAAGACTGAATATCCTCTTTTAATCCTTTCTCAAATCTTTTGGCTCTTGTAGCGTCATCACTCACCAATCCTGTGGCAACCTTGATAAGGCAGTGAACCTTGCCTCGTACTGTTGCACTATCATATTTCCATGTTTCAACGACAAAAACTCTTCCTCTTTCTGATATCTTATTACCATAGAAAAATACTTGTCGAGGAATGCGATGAAAAAATCACTCTAACGAAGAATTTCTCCTTCACTAATTCTTTCGACAAATGCCCACCACTACAATGTATCTCCTATCAACAAGTGAGTCGTCACTCACTCTCAAATCTGGCTCAATTTTCAGTAGATCAAATAATCTTTCCACTCTCATAAGCCAATCCTTAGCTATTGTAGGATCGGGTTCTCTATTAAAAACTAGAGGATTGTGTTGTTGAACTTCCTGTAGAACACTCTTCATCCTATTCTCAATGCCTTCTCTAGGCATAAGCGGAACCGGAGGTTAACTAGCGCATATAGTATCTCTAGCAGTAGCTGCTATTGTCTCAGCTAATTTATTTACCACATCCCTCATGGCTCTAAGAAAATCATCTCCCTTACCTCTCGGAGGGTTAGCATCAGAAGCTATTCTACCTCATCGCCTCATCCTTGTACACTTACCAAACATAACATTGTTAGTTCCATATTCCAATTCATATGCATCATAGACATATGCAATCATTCATATATCACACATTCGTACTTGACACAAGACTTAATCCCTTTTCTAACCACCCTACCCATATCCTAGGTCTACAGTGTAGAGTCAATGCTTTGATACCACTTTTGTCACGACTCGAAATCTCTTATACATGAATCCCGAGGGTGAACTAGGTGAATGCAAAAAATAGAATGAAAATCATGTAAATATCCATAATATTTATTACATAAATGCATAAGTTTTACATAACATTTAGAAATCTCTTTTACAAATAAGTTAAAACATATACATGCATATCTAGGTCCTTATTAACTTGCCAGAAGTCTTTAAGTGAGCTCCGGAACATCCCTGCCCGATAGTTGACCTTGACCTCTAGTACCTGTGAAAAGAGAAGATGTGAGCAACTTAACCCAGTAGGAATATAACAACATACTCGAAACTATAACATTTCAACCAATGCACAATCATATTAACATACATATATCATGTACCCAAATCGTTCCTACTTTTCCTTTACAAATTTTCTATCTAACTGGGCCCCGAATCAACTGGCTACCACAAGGCCTAACACTAAAGTCATATCATGAGTATTTTTCTTAAGCCTCAGATTAACTGGCTACCTTAAGGCCTAACACTTGAATCATATTACCAGTGTTTTCCTTGGGCGCCAGAACGATTGACCACTATAAGGCTTAACACTGTTATCATATCAGGAGTGTTTTCCTTGGGCCTCAGATCATCTCGCTACCGTAAGGCCTAACACTCTAACCCATATACGTCACTTTCTCATCTCATTTCCTCTGACATGTCATGTTTTACTTTCATATCTTCCATTACCATTTCTCTCCATAATTTTATCATCCGTTTCACAACTATGTCCATATTTTATTTCTAATTCTAACTCGCAATACGCATAATTCACATCAATACCACTAAAACGTACATAACTACGTTTACCGCATTAAAAATTCATACATGAGCCCCCACAACCATGGCCCATGCACAATTTCATGTAAAAATCCAAGAAATTCACGTGACCCAAAACAACATCATATGTAAATACTTCACATTTCTACTCCCTAATACAAATACGTGTTAAATCTCTATAAATCTCTTTTTGGCCTTGCGCTAGGATGAAGATCCTCATAATAAATCCACATACGAGTTTCAATCTAACAACCCTAAGTGAAAATAGTATAAATCTAACCAATTTCTAAACCTCATTCACAAAATGCACCGATTAAAATAGAATAGAGATAAATAGAAGTGAAATCCCTATCTCGAATTGTCGATACCTGTATGCCTTAAGCTTTCTCTCTCTTCCTTCTTCTCATTTTCTCTTTTCTCTCTTCCTTTCCCATGTCTGTGTCTTTAAAAATGAAAGAAGGGCTAGGGTTTATCTGAAATTTTTGGAGAAAGAAACGGTGGGTATTTTGAAATCTTTAATTCCCGTTAAATTTTGAAATGGCATCTAGGCGTAGACCATTTCGTGCCTAGGCCCAAAACCACACCTAGGCGTAGAATCATTTCACGCCTAGGCACCAACATTCTACCCCAAATATGTCAAATTTTTCAGTTTCATGCCTAGGCATAGAATCGTTTTACGCCTAAGCGCCAACTCTTTGTTTGGCAAAAATATTGCGAATTTGAAAAAGTCATAAATACAAAAGTTTTAGATCTTTCTCTTAGCTTTCCAACGCTACTTGAATCACCTTATTCTGATATCGAACAAAAAAGTTATGCCCAAAATACGATTAGATGTTTCTGTAGAAAAATCAACTCAATTTGTTGAATTTCTTTCCCCTTTTCTTCGCATTTGACCTTCTCTGTTGCTTGAATGCGTTTTTACTCACACCCCTAACTTACATATCTTACATCAAATATTCATTTATATAACTTATTCAATTTCTCTGGATATTACACTACTTCTCGATCCACCAGGGCATAATATGAGCAGATTGTCCCAACCAAATTAGGAGTAATCAAAAAATTTCCAATCGAGGGAGGACTAACTGAGTTGGATCCCTAAGACTAGATCAACAAACAAAGAGTAGAGCTATCACAAGATTTAATCGATTTCAACTTAGATCCAAGTCGATGGAAAGAACTGTAAAGATTGGGAACCTGTTGTCACCAGTTCTAAGAAACCAACAAAAAGATCTATTGAAAGAGTTCAAGGATGTTTTTGCTTGGTGTAATGAGGACATAACCGGTATCAAGCCNCCCTTTACTGTGTCACCATTTGAACATAGATCTGACTGTCAGACCTATAAGGGAAAAGATGAGGGCATACGAAGCAACTCGATATAAGGCCATGATAACCGAGATGGATAAACTCTTCCAAGAGTAGTTTATGCGAGAAACCAATTATACTACATGGTTGGCAAACCTCGTGTTTGTGAAGAAGTCTAATGGCAAGTGGCGTATATGCATCGATTTCACCAACCTCAATAAGGTATGTCCAAAAGACAATTTCCCCTGCCCCNAAATCAACTAGCTTGTTGATGCCACGATAGTTCACGGGTTAATAAGCTTTATGGATGCATTTTTCGGTTACAATCAGATCAAGATGTATAGCCGGACAAGGACAAAACGTGTTCATCTCTATCCGGAGCCTGTATTATTGCAAAGTGATACCTTTCAACCTCAAGAATGTGGTAGCAACTTACTTAAGGTTAGTGAAAAAACTATTCAAAAATTAATTGAGCCAGAATATGAAGGTGTATATCAATGATATTCTAACCAAGTCATAATTTATTGAGATTCATGTTAATGATCTCAAGCCAACTTTCCAAGTGTTGAGGAAATATAACATGATGTTGAACCACAATAAGTGTGCTTTCTGGATCTCTGTAGGAAAATTCCTTGTTTTCATGGTGAGCAACCGAGGAATAGAGTCTAATCCTGACAAAATCAAGGCCATACTAGAGATGGATTATCCAACAAATGTGAAGCAAATACAACAGTTAACTGGAAGACTAGAAGCTTAGAACCAATTTATTTCTAGAGCAACCAACAAGCCACGNTTTGTTTTTCAAAGTGATTAGACAAGGAAAAAAGATGCTTTGGACATAATAATATGAGAATTACTTCTAACAGTTAAAGCAATACTTGGCAAGCCCTCATTCCTTCATCTGGTTGTCTCTCCAACAACGATTAGCTCAGTTTTGGTACTTGAAGACAAGGGGTTTTATGACCGATTTACTACATGAGCAAATCTCTCATCAACTTAGAAACCAGATACTAAGCAATCGAGAAGTTGGTCCTTGCTCTAGTAACCTCATCCAGGGAACTACGGCTTTACTTTCAGGCTCACTCAATCTTGTAGTTACCAATGAACTAATAAAGAAAATTCTATAGGACCAAAGTTATCAAGGAAACTGACCAATTGGAGCATTGAAATGAGCGAGTTCGACATCACTTTCCTGTCGAAGAATGCGATTAAGGCTCAAGCTATTACCAAATTCACAATTGAATTCACCAATAGCTTGGGAGGTGATATGTTTGATAGGCAAGAAAACATGCCACTGATGTGCTCAAAATGTTCGCACAAAATTTTGGTGTGTGCCAAAGGCAACACCAAATATTAATTCCTTACTTATCCCCAAAAATATTTATAGAGTAGTATAATAAAAGTAAGGGTTGAACCCACAAGGACTGAGTGATAACTTAACTTGAACTATTCACTTATATTCTTTTCTTCTAAAATTAACTTTTCAACAAAACATAAAATTGCGAATTTTGATTTTGAATAAAAATAAACTGCAAAAAATAAATAATGCACAAATTAAAAATCTAGAACAAATATAAATAAATATGATTAAAAGATAATTCTCACCACTAAACTCATTAACTCAAATTAAATGGGTAATTCACTCTTAACTCTATTCCTAAAAATTGATTCCTTAAATTAATCTTCTATGAAAACTTCAATTTGAGATCTTTCAGTACAATCGAAAGTCTCTACCTCTCCTATTTAGTTAATTAAATATGTGTTTATTAATTAACCTTATCTATTGAACAATTTAGAGATTTGTTTACTCAATTTGATTCAACATATGCATTCGTTCAAGAGGTAATGACTGAACCAAGCAAAGATCAACCGTTATGATCTTTTAACTTGAGAATTTGATCTACTTTATAGCCAAAGACTATAAATTTTTACTTGTTTTTAGAAATCCCTAACTTTTCCATATTAAAAAGCCTAGAATAACATGGAATGAGCAATCCTAATCTCTTAGTTGGCTACGTAATCAATCAAGAAAGCCATTCACAACATTAAAAATAGCAAATCAATCTCATCTTCATAGAATCATACAAATCAGAGTGAATACCAAACTTAATTTATTATTGAATCATTGTCTAGGGTTATGAGCCTCTTTCAATCATAAGAAATCTGGCAATCCATAACAATAATTGAAATTAACAAAATAGTAGACAAAGAGGACACGATAAAATTCAAAAAAAGAAGTAATCTTCTAGAGAAGTCATAAGATGATATCTTGAATCCTCTGGCTTAGGGTCTTTTCGTTTCTTATTTGAGCCTTCCTACTTTTTTTCTATGAAAAACACAAAATTCATAGTCCCAAAATGAGTTAGGTTGAAGGGTAACATCCTTTTTTTGTTCTTTTATTTTTTCAGCTCATGACCTACAACTGTATCGGTAGAATCTACTGCCATAGCGGTAAATCTTTGCCTAAGAATTTTATAGGGATGGTTAGAAGCTCAAATTGATTCATTGTTGCTTTGTTTTTTATGGGAAAATGACTTTTTGGACTTTGGATCCTTCATAAGAATTGAATTTCAAGATGCGTAGATGACTTTAGGCTTTTGAATCACCTTGTTTGGACTTTTGAGGCTCTAGATATGCATACTTAAATCTCCAATGATCGGATTTCACTAGCTTCCAGCCTGCCTTGACTTTGTAGCAACCTTTGGATGCCCACATGAACTTAAATTTTAATGAACCAGACCTTTTTGAAAAGTTGGAGATATCTTATACAACTTTACTAAAGACCACTTTATTTTCTAGGAACTTCTTCCATATTAGAAATCAACAAGAATCCCAAAAGGTCTAACATATGTATCATAATTGCCATAACACATGCCATTACATGCTAACATGAATTTGGGTACCATATACAACACATGCCATTCATGCTTTTAATCCAATTTTTAACATGAAATAGATGTTAATACATGATCAATTTCATATCCCAATCATTAAAACACAAAACCCCCAAATTACATGTAATTTTCAACCAAAAGCTCACAAACAAAGCCTAATTAACAATGGCTCTGATGCCATTTGAAGGATTCCTACAATGGATCATGTAATTAGGCATTATTAGAAGAGATTAGTGTAAAAAGATACTTACAATCTCCTTAGCAAATGGTTGAATCTTGGTGATCTTAACTTGGAATTTGGTCACCAATTTCCTACACATATGTAATTCAAAGAGGTTAAAATATTTTCTTCCAATGGTGTATACAACTATCACCTTTGGATTACACTAAATCTTGCTAGAGAATAAGGAAGAAATGAAGCAAAACTCCATTGAGAGAAAGCAAGAGCAATTTGGCAATGTGAGTAAGTGAGGAAAGATGATGTATTTCATTCACTTAATGCATGAATTATGCACACCGTTGGCTAGTGAATGAATATATTACACATAAAGCTTTCTTGCATTAATTGAATGATTTTTAACCAAGTAAATTATATTAATTCCAAATTAATATAAACCAAGTAAAATCAACCAATCACATGCATATTTATCCACCAAGATATTTTGGTAAATATCAACTAACTTCAATTAGTTTTATTCTTCTCTCCTTAATCTATGGGTTTGTTTGACCTTGGGTTTAATGCAACATTTGAAACCTTTGTTTAATAAACCTAATTCATTTTAAATGTGTAAGCCCAAAGCCAATTAGTGATCCAACCTACTAAATTGACTCATGCATCTTTTAAGCCCATGTGTGAATAGTATTACAGAAAATACTATTCATAAATCATTATTCATCTTAGGTGAAAGATGTCCTCGTAATTCTCATGTAAATCCGTCATCGGTGAATCTTTGAAGTATGACCCATTAGGCTTTCGGATATGTTAACCGTAAATTATCACGCGCGAACTATCCGTATTTTCGAACATAAAGTTTCGAGCCCATGATTTATAAGGCATGGTTGGCTTCTGACAAAGCACCAAGCCTCTCAATTCTTCAAAAATGCGCGTAAAGCCGCATAACCTTTATCAGACGTAGTTCTATGTAATTCAATCCTATATCAAATGTCATGTACATGGTCTAGGGATGGAAGTTTCTTTCCTAATAATGACAAACAATTCGGATCATTTTTTTTGTACGATTCTCATTTACGAGCTATGAACGAGAATAGTCCTTGTCACTCTCTTGTATGCCGACCGGGCTATGACTAATCGCCGTTGTCACGACCCGGAATCCTTCACACAGGAACCCTGGGGTGACTATGGTAATAAATAAAATAAAAGTAAATAAAAACCA
>JANLJB010000891.1:0-26241 GCA_026212285.1 Bursera cuneata | reverse complement strand
TCCATTTGTTAGGGTTAAGAAAATTGGAATTATAATGTACCATTGCTGCTTCTTCTTCTCGCCTCGACTGCTTCACAGCAAATGCCTTCGAAGGAGGCTAGGGTTTTAGTCACCCGTTTTATTTTGTAGGCAAGGTTGGGACTTAGGAGGTATTTCCTCTGATACCCCCAAGATTTCGGGAAACTATAATGATACCTAACATTTTATGAGATTTTTTTATTTCCTACGTTTTACCATAAAATAATGTTAACGCCCCTAATGGGATCAAAGTGTTAATGTTAAAAACTTTTAGACGAAGGTGAGGTAATTCAAATCTCAGGGTCCCTGTTGAATTTTGTAAGTTGGAATTGGCAAGTTTATTAATTGCTGAGGTCCATTATTTTCTTTTATGTAACTTTGAATCGAATGTGGATGATCAAAGGTTGAGCTTCTTAATCGATAATGGCATATTTCTGGTTCATGAGAGGAAATTGGATACCATAATTGAAATCTCATTCACTTCTATGAGATAAAAAATATGANAAATATAACCTTAATAATATTAATAAATTACGTGTAATGGTATAATACTATCATTACCTTGACTAAGTAGACCTAAAATACTTTTGCAACTATATAATCTCGCTTTTTAATTTAAAATAGGTATACATTTGATAAATTATTATGATAAATGATATGTCAATATTAGATATTTTGATCATAGCACTACGTTACTCTAAATAAGAGAGATTATATGCCTTGCCTTGTCTTGATGCTAGCAATCATAGTACAATACCAAGAAGGCCGCCGAGTTTGTGTAAGTACAACTCATACCGATAATATATCAAGCTCACATGTGGGTGGTCATTACCTTTTAGTTGGCATAATGGCAGCACCGATACAAATTAGGTAGAAACTCTAGTTTAGTTTATTACATAAGCCCTTATTGGTCATCCCAGNTCAATACCTAAATTATACTATCACATTATTATACAAGAATTTGATGGCAATCCATCCAGGAAATACATTAAAAAAAAATGTTAAATCTAACGGGAGTATATGGGACGTGCTGGGAGCCGCTAGGTGTGATGTGAGAGCCTTGTGTAAGTAAATGGGACACTACGTATACGCAAACTGTATAGGTGAACGTAATGAATACAGTTACCTTGAAAAAGCTCCGTCAGTTGTCAACACCAAAATGAGAAAATTCTGCCTCACCGCCGTCGTATCAACAAAGTCATTTCTTCTTACCTCCTTAGTCGTCCTCCCGTTTTGAGATTACTGAATTACCTATTGGTTACTCGTTCAATAACCCGCACAACCTTCGCAAGTACTTATTTGGTATGGTGGCATTTTCGTCAAATAACTGAAACTTAACCTCTAATATTTCCACTTGTCTCTCTGTCCAAATAACCTCTCCCTCTCTTTCTCTCTCCTAAATCCGCTACGGTTTTCTGGGTGCCCGAAACAGTCCACCGTTTCCGATACGATGCAGGCAGCGAAGACCCGCCGCAAAGTGGTTCCAGCAACCGCAAACGGCGGTGACACGGCCGACAAGCTCGACCAACTCCTCCTGTCCTCCGTAATATGCAACGGAGAAGATTTAGGGCCGTTTGTCCGCAAAGCGTTTGCATCAGGCAAGCCCGAGACACTCCTGCACCACCTGCGGCAGTTCGCCCGATCCAAAGAATCGGAAATCGAGGAAGTCTGTAAAGCTCACTACCAAGACTTCATCATGGCCGTTGATGACCTCCGATCTCTTCTCTCGGATGTCGATTCGCTCAAATCGGCTCTCTCAGATTCCAACTCGAAACTCCAGTCCGTAGCTGGTCCGCTTCTCGCTTCGCTTGACTCGTACGTTGAAGCGCAAAACAATTCAAAAAATGTTGACTTAGCGTTGAAATCAATCGTGTCTTGCGTGAAACTGATGGAGCTTTGTTCGCGAGCGAATCGTCATCTTTCAGATAACAACTTTTACATGGCTTTGAAGTGCACAGATGCATTGGAGAGCGAGTTTTTAGACAAAACGCCCTCGTCTACCTTGAAAAGAATGTTAGAGAAGAGAATTCCAGCTATTAGAACATATATTGAGAGAAAAGTAAACAAGGAGTTCGGTGATTGGCTAGTGGAGATCCGTGTCGTGAGTCGAAATTTAGGTCAATTAGCAATCGGTCAAGCTTCCTCGGCCAGGCAACGAGAAGAGGATTTACGAATGAAGCAGAGGCAAGCCGAGGAGCAGAGCCGTCTCAGTTTGCGTGACTGCGTTTACGCTTTACACGAGGATGACGAGGATGGCCTTAATAACGGCGTTGAAAGCGATAGTAACGACGTTTCTGATTTGTTAGGGTTTGATTTGACTCCGCTTTATAGAGCTTATCATTTACACCAAACATTATGTTTGGAAGATCGATTTAAGCAGTATTATTTTGAAAACAGGAAGCTTCAGTTGACTTCTGATTTTCAGGTATCTTCAATGACTCCGTTTTTGGAATCTCATCAAACATTTTTTGCGCAAATTGCTGGTTTTTTTATCGTTGAAGATCGAATTTTAAGGACTGGTGGTGGGTTGATATCTAAAATTGAAGTTGAAAATTTGTGGGATGCTGCTGTTAGTAAAATGTGTTCAGTGTTAGAGGATCAGTTTTCAAGGATGCAAACTGCAAACCATTTGTTGTTGATTAAGGATTATGTGAGTTTGTTAGGTGTTACATTGCGTAGATATGGTTATCCGGTTGATGCTTTGCTTGATGTTCTGAGTAAGCATAGGGATAAGTATCATGAGTTGTTGTTGTCAGATTGCCGCAAACAGATTGCTGAAGCCCTTGCTGCTGACAAGTTTGAGCAAATGTTGATGAAGAAAGAGTATGAGTATTCTATGAATGTGCTTTCATTTCAGATTCAGACGTCAGATATTGTACCTGCATTTCCTTACGTAGCACCATTTTCGTCTACAGTTCCTGATTGTTGTAGAATTGTTCGGTCATTTATTGAGGATTCAGTGAGTTTTATGTCACATGGAGGCCAGCTG
Organism: Bursera cuneata; assembly: GCA_026212285.1. NCBI lineage: Eukaryota > Viridiplantae > Streptophyta > Magnoliopsida > Sapindales > Burseraceae > Bursera > Bursera cuneata. The sequence continues at coordinate 23,234 of JANLJB010000891.1, read as the reverse complement.
GAGTTCTATGATGTTGTTAAAAAATATTTGGATAGGCTTTTGGGTGAGGTTCTGGACGAGGCTCTTTTGAAGCTTATTAATACATCCGTTCATGGGGTTTCTCAGGCAATGCAGGTTGCAGCTAATATGACTGTTTTAGAGCGTGCTTGTGATTTTTTCTTTCGTCATGCTGCACAGCTTTCAGGAATTCCATTGAGAATGGCAGAGAGGAGTAGGAGGCAGTTTCCTCTGAACAAAGCCCGTGATGCTGCAGAGGAGATGCTATCTGGGCTACTTAAAACAAAGGTTGATGGTTTCATGACATTGATTGAGAATGTGAACTGGATGGCTGATGAACCCTTACAGAATGGCAATGAATATGTAAATGAGGTGATAATATATTTGGAGACTCTGGTTTCTACTGCACAACAGATATTGCCAGCGCAGGTTCTTAGAAGGGTTTTACAAGATGTTCTTTCTCACATATCAGAGACAATTGTAGGGGCTCTGTATGGGGATTCTGTTAAGAGGTTTAACATCAATGCTATTATGGGAATCGATGTAGATGTTCGACTTTTGGAATCTTTTGCAGATAATCTAGCTCCCCTGTTCACAGATGGGGATGCAAATCAGTTGAAAACAGCACTTGCAGAGTCAAGGCAGTTGATTAATTTGCTATTGAGCAATCATCCTGAGAATTTTCTGAATCCAGTGATTAGGGAGAGGAGCTACAATAATTTGGACTACAGGAAAGTAGTGACAATTTCAGAGAAGCTGAGGGATCCTTCAGATCGGCTGTTTGGAACCTTTGGAAGCAGGGGAGCCAGGCAGAATCCGAAGAAGAAATCTCTGGATGCATTGATTAAAAGACTCAAGGATGTGAGCTGATCTGGGCCATAGCTTAATGTATGATCCTCGGTCTTTTTCTCCTTACCTCTTTTGGTTGTGATTGGCATATTTTATAGAGGTTCATTGCTAACTCTGTTTGGCTATGGACAAGCCCTACCAATTCTACTCATTTGATTCTATTAATAGATGTGAAAATCTCATTTTGTTTGTAAAATTCCCATAAGTAGGTATTCGCTTGTTGCAATGTATTCTTTTAAGGTATATTAATGAATTTGTTGTTCCTTCTTGCATCAACATGCTTGGGGAGCTAAAATGGGTGATTCTTAGGCCCAACCTGTTAGCTGATACACGCATCAGATGGCATCTAATACGAATACAAACCCTGCGTTCTTGAATGATGCCATCGTGATGTGGTCTTCAGTTTTTTAATCACCATAATGGGTTGATCACGTGGTTCCTTAAATCTGGGATTTTTTTTACTTGTGATTGTAGTATTTGAAATTTTAATGATTCTGTATATGCTTGTTAAACTTGACTTTTCATATTAGGACTTTGTACACTGGTTTATATTAGTTGCAAATTATTTTTGAAAGGAGAGGTTGACTAGGATGCTGCATTAAGAATTTTTGAATTGCGTTGAAGGAAAAATATGCTGCTACATTACTTGACCAATTTTTTTCGTTAGATCTGGGATAAAATTAAATGGGAAAGCCAGACTGAACTATCCTTGTTCGTGATAACATATGCTTTTAAATAAATTTTGAAATTACGGAGAAAAATAAACTTGCATTGTTTATTAGTTATGTTATTGGAGAGTTAAGGTGCTAATAGGAGAGAATTGTTGAAGAAATGTGAATGGAAACAAACTGGAGAAGATACAGAATTGAACTGTTGCGTTAGTTGAAAATACGCCCTGCATTCGATGGACAGTAGTGATTAAGATCTCCTTGGCTTACACGGCTGCAGAATAGTTTCCAAATTCCCTTTCTCAATTCTCACTCTTGTTGGAGATGTAATACTACCATCAATAATGTGATAGGCTTTGCTTTTCATGATTGGACGATATAAAAGAGAGCTCAGGAAAAAGTGTTCATACTAGTTTACGTGCTTTATATTATAAGTTTGTCTTTTTTTTTTTTCTCTTTTGAATTATGATTATTTAACTTGATATCGGACTTAACAACTTAACAGATAAATCTTTCCATTGCAATAACTAAATTGTAATCCAGTCTAACCATCATCTGACTAGTGGAAAGTGAAAGATCATTGGAAGTTGATCTAGGAAAATGGTAGCACTGCATTCGAACCTTTATAAATTTTGACCTAGTTTTTCCAGTATCAGGAACTCAGTTGGCAAAAAGCTTCAACAGAACTGTTCAGTGCAACCGGCAGTGTCNTCAAATTCCCTTTCTCAATTCTCACTCTTGTTGGAGATGTAATACTACCATCAATAATGTGATAGGCTTTGCTTTTAATGATTGGACGATATAAAAGAGAGCTCAGGAAAAAAGCGTTCATACTAGTTTACGTGCTTTCTATTATAAGTTTGTCTTTTTTCAACCTCTTTTGAATTATGATTATTTAACTTGATATCGGACTTAACAACTTAACAGATAAATCTTTCCATTGCATTAACTAAATTGTAATCCAGTCTAACCATCATCTTACTAGTGGAAAGTGAAAGATCATTGGAAGTTGATCTAGGAAAATGGTAGCACTGCATTTGAACCTTTATAAAANTTTGACCTAGTTTTTCCAGTATCAGGAACTCAGTTGGCAAAAAGCTTCAACAGAACTGTTCAGTGCAACCGGCAGTGTCACTATTTCCCTTTCGGTGATTCCTTATGTTCGCTGTGTTCTGCTCATGATTGAACTTTGTCTTTGTTCTATGCTTCATGGTATATCTCTCTCGCCCTTTTCTATTCTTACTAACAAGGCTAAGTTGCTGGTGTGATGATTCAAGAACGCCAAATGAAGTAATCTTCGTGTCAATACAGCTGCTTTAGTAGGTGGTATTTTTTGTTGTTAGTTTGTACTTTGTAGCAACGGTGATCGAATGTTTTTTATCCGTTTTATTGACTATTGACCTATTTCGTAACAAGAAGGTCTCCTCTTTGACGGTTTGTTGGGTACCCTTGTTGTTAAAAGTGAAGGATGCGGCCCCCAGCCCACTCTGCCTTTCGCCGATTTCTCCCTAGGGCCCTTCTAAATTTCTCTGTAATTCAANACCCAATCCAAAATCGTTTAATTACACGAAGATTTTATTAGAAGGAAGCGAAAACTGATAAATTAGCCATGTTTCGAATTTACGACAGAATCTCCGACAAGCACACATGCACAATCTCAATTTGCCCGATCTGCTCTGCGCTTCGGAAAAATGGTCTGAGATTTCGATGTACTTGATTAAATATTATGTTTCATTTGCATTTTTTAACTTCTTATGCAATAAGTATTTCGACTGGGATGAAGCATGCCTGCAGCCTGCCATTCTGCTCCCCTGGCTTTCTCTTCCACTCCTTCTTAGTTTCACATGAACTAATGGGAGCTTGGGCTTGGGACTTGGGTGGCGTATTCCNTTCATCAATATATTTAGACTTTCAAGGCTGAATTATCTATGTGCAAGAAACTAGATCTCTTTTGTCTTCAATCTTTGATTTGACTGTTCAGAGCATCTTATGTGTTGGGAGAGGTGTCACCATCTGCTTACAACCGTGCATGTGTGAGCACAGATGTCGCCAACATTTCTTTCCATTTACACGTCGTACTAGAAATCAACCGGTCTAATTTTACTTTTTTTTTTTTAATGTTATTTTACAAATTTATGGGTTCACTCAATATAGAAATCAGTTGTAACATTGTCCAGATGAAGTTGTACATCCAAAATTGCCATCTTCTACACATTCGGCAAACCAACCTACGTGGAAGCTTCTGCTCTTTACAAACAATCAAACAGATTACATATCCCCTAGATGTGGTTAAGATACTATGCCATGACTCAGAAAATATCAGATTCTAATGCATTTATAACCTTTTAATCACAATTGCGACAAACTGGCCACCATCAATCATACCATAATCAATAGCAATATTTTCATGATCACCATCAATAAATATATACAATGATCAGAACTTCATTTGTTTTAAAACCAACCACGGCAGACGAGACGAGAGAGAGCCGCCATGGGTTTCTTAACCTTCTTCGTTTTCATTTTAAGCTTCTTCACAGCCTCATTTGCTTTAAGCGACAGTAAACCATCGGTATACGAAGTTCTTCAAGACTACAACTTCCCCGTTGGTATTCTTCCAAAAGGAGTAACTGGCTATGAATTGAACAAAGAGACAGGCGAGTTTTCAGCATACATGAACAAAACGTGCAGTTTCACCATTGAATCTTATGAGCTGGAGTACAGTTCCACAATCACAGGCGTTATATCCAAAGACAGACTCAATAATTTGAAAGGTGTTCAAGTTAAGGTTGTATTGTTCTGGGTTAACATCGTGGAAGTTGTTCGTGATGGAGATGGTCTTGAATTCTCTGTGGGAATCGCTTCTGCAGATTTTCCGCTCAATAACTTCGAGGAGAGCCCTCAGTGTGGGTGTGGTTTTGACTGTAATGGATTTCTACTATCTTCTTCTTAGTTGAGTTAAATGTGGTTAGGGAGGGTTTTTTGTTAACTTTTGATTCTCTTGTGAATTGCATAAGTTGTGATGTGAATGCCTGTTCTGCTCTTGTCAGCAATTGTGCATGGTTTCTTGTGGACATTGGTTTTATTGGAGGCTTTGAGAATTGATCTTGCATAGCATAATCGATTGGAGACAAATTTTATGGAATTACAACGACAAATGAATATGATAGTCTCGTAATTGCATCAATCTGATTAAGATTAGTATGGTCAAGAGTCACATAAATATGAACCAATTCAAAAGTGAAGAAACCGATGGGAAGCTTTGCAAACCAAGTTACTATTTTTAAAAGATCAAAATTTGCTTTTAACTATTACAACTCCCTCACACATCGCACCAAACTCTCTGCCCAAACCAAACGGTCAAAGGCAGATGGTATATATTATATATTACAATGAAGATGAGCATATTCTTCCAACGAAGTCCAATTCTTCAATGGCGTTGCTATGCCTATCTTTTATCTTCTTGATCTCCTTCTCAACCGCACATGTATGCGCCAGTGACACCAAAACTGCATACGAAGTTCTCGAAGAGTACGACTTCCCCATTGGTCTCCTCCCAACAGGCGTAACAGGCTATGAATTCGACAATTCCACAGGTAAGTTCTCAGTGTACTTGAATGGTAGTTGTAGCTTCTCCGTTGATTCATACAAGCTCAAGTACAAGTCCACCATCACTGGCGTTTTGACCGAAGACAAGCTCTCAAGTTTAAGTGGTGTCGAAGTAAAGGTTATCTTATTTTGGTTTAGCATTAATAAAGTGACCCGCGACGATGATGAGCTCGAGTTCTCTGTGGGAATCGCTTCAGCTGATTTTCCCGTCAGCAATTTTGATGAGTGCCCAACTTGTGGGTGTGGCTTTGATTGTTTCAATTTGAGTGAGAAGAAGTTCAAGTTCAATCCTTTACTGTCGTCATCTTGATCTCGAGTAAGTTCTGCCTCGTTTTGTTGTTAATTTATCTGATTTCGATTGAATAACAACATTCTGAATTAGAAATAAACAGGTTTATTATGGATTTATAATGATTGTTATCAGAGTCCAAGGTGAATGTTCTAAATTTTCATTTCTTTAAGACTTGATCGTCTATTTAGCTGTCATGGTCTGATGGGCTTTTTGCATTGCAGTTACGTTGAGTCAAGATCTTGACTTTCATGTTGTCTCGAGATTAAACGTGGTGGTTACTACTTACTATCGTCATTAGCATTATTATATACTACACATATAACGTGTAGGTGTTATTTCCGCCATGACACGGTAGACGATTCTTAATTCTTTCTCGGGTATGATATTGATAAATCATTTCGAAAGAGCCAAAATATTAAATAAATTTTGTGCATTATCTTGGGCAAAGTTGTTGCATCATACACGACTTTTTCATATAAAGAATTGATTCCATCCGTGAAAGTCTTGTTATTGTTGACATTTATAGAGACAACTATTGATTCCATGCCAATATTGCCAGATCGCACCGCGACAACCAGAATTGGTGATTCATATTTTCTACATCCTTTGAAGGCTAATAGTAGATTTAGATTACAGACCATATCCGACTGCCAGTAATCAACGCCAACTACATGAGAATTTGGTCTCCTCCAAATTTACAGCCCAAACACATTTGTTTTGATAACCATAATTTACCATGCTTTCTTTGATTATGCGGAATCAGGTGCGCCACCGGATGCAATTGCCTAACCAAAAATCTCCGATGAATCACCGAGGGTGCGCTAAGGAATTCCACTATGGGTAAGGAAATCAATATCTTTAGGAATTAACTTTACAAAAGACTTTGAAATCGGTGCCCTTTTCTGTCTTTTTAGTTGACAAACACGGCTACAACTGTGGAACGTGCTCTATCCACTCAAGCACCACGTGGGTCTCATATCATCTTTCAAACGGAAAAGTTAAAAATCGACGTCGTATTACGTATACACCTTTGAACAATTTGCATAAATCGTTTACCATTTTCACGCACTTCCTCGTCATCTCTTACTGACTAAGTTGCAAACAAACCATAGGGTCGGCTCTGCTCAACTTTGCCAGAATACAAACAAATCCAACAGTGAAAACAAAAATATAAACATCGTTGATAATCATCATACTCCAACCATACGGCCCCCCACCATGTCTCGCAAACCCATCTCCGTCCTCCTTTTTTCCCTCCTCTTCATCTTCCAATCCCCTCTCGCCGCGCCATCGCCGACAACTGACTCCGACCCCAACTCAGCTTACGAAATCCTCAGTTCCTACAACTTCCCCGTCGGCCTCCTCCCCAAAGGTATCACGAAGTATGATTTGGACAAAACGACTGGCAAATTCCACGCCTATTTGGACGGCACGTGCAGTTTCGCCCTTGAAGGCTCCTATCAGCTGAAATATACGTCCACGATCAGCGGTCACATATCAAACAACCGGCTCACCGGCTTGACTGGCGTGAGCGTGAAAGTGTTGTTTTTTTGGCTGAATATTGTGGAGGTTGTTAGGAATGGAGATGATATTGAGTTCTCTGTCGGGATTGCTTCGGCTTCGTTCCCGATTGATAATTTTTACGAGTGTCCGCAGTGTGGATGTGGATTGGATTGCGTGAATGGCGGCCAAGTAAGCAAGCTCAGAATGAAATCTTTTGTTTCTTCGATTTAGAGGAATTAAAATTCTGTTGTAGAATTCAAAGTTACTGTTGAATGATTTGGGATGAATTGAATCCGGTTGTGTTTGGCTATTTATTGAAAGTTTTGAAGTTCTATATGGTTGACTGCGATTATTTTTTTGTGTATTTTATCTTTGTTTGTTCATATTTATGCGTAGTGTTCTTATTATCGCTTGCCCTGGATTGTAATACTTTTCCTAAGAATCTGAAGAATCATGGGGACATACCAAAGAATTCTTAGTGGACTCCAGTAAGTTAGCCATGCAGCGGATATGTTTGTGATTGCAGTTATTATGTTGTGTTATGTTGTCTGGGTATTCGATAATAATTTGTAGAAGAAATTGGAATTATGGGGTAAAAAGGATGGAGTAAGTTTGTAAATTTGATTGGAAGGGAGAAATGATTGTCAGGTTGCATACATCAGGAGTTTGTCTGCTATAGACTGTTGCGTAGTTAGTTTTAGTTTAGCATGTAATTGATTTACATTATTACAATTAGGAAATAGAGACTTCATATTATCACGGTTTCATAGATTAATGAAATGCGTGGAAGTGGAAAAGCTATGATCCCCTTCCTTTTTGTGTATACACACTCTGTTTGCAGGGTACACTAGTTTGGCATAATGGTTGAGGAGTGTGAATCCCTCATGTACAGGGGAATCAATGTAACTAAAGCAAGCTGCTTAATGTTTCCAGTGAAGTTTTTGTTTGGATATCTTGCAAGGATTTTGGGAGTGCTCAAAATCAGGTTATTAGTAGTCTATTCGAAGTTTTAGAATTAAATACTCTAATTGTTCTAGAGAGAAGCTATTTTTATTCGGTTAAGTAAAGTATAGTTTTTTAGAATAAGTTGTAGAGAATGTCTATTGGTTGTTATTATGATTGTATTCATAATATTGGCGGATTTTAATCTTAGACATAAACCAATCCCTTCATCATTTGAGCCAAAAGCCTAAAAGGCGAATGTAATTTGTAATTTTTAAGTTTGAATACAGGTTGGGGATTGGCATGGCAGAAAGGTTTATTATAAGTTCCAATGTTAAAAGGAATAGAGATAGCTTCGTATATTCACCTAGTTGTCAGAACTCCTGACGTAATCCGTACCTAATTCCACTTGATGAATATATGTTGTGTTCAAACTCAGAGCAATATGCAGGTTGATACACTTAGTTATTTGGAATTCTCGATCTTAGAGTGATCATTTAAGTTAATAAAGTAGGACGCAAACAACAGTCTTTAAGGGCCCTTAGAGTCTAGTGACCTCAAGCAACTTTTGTTATTGTTAATTATTGCTGTGTGTTCAATGCAGCACGTAAAATGGTGATTTGATAGATTTTGGCCTATGTAGTTGACAGCACTAGCCATAGTTTATTACAAAATTGCCAATGCTAGCTGCATCTTGCAGAAGCTCTAAGAAGCCTCGCAGATATTATGTTGAAACCACTGAAGTTATATGTCTTGAATAGTCCACCATATGATATCATATTCTGGCTGTACACTTTTGGGTTCAGGTTCCATATTACCGTTATTTAGAGAGATTAGAAGTTCTCCTCATACAAATTAAACCTTGGTAGGGCTTTTAGTATGTTGATTAACATTAGTTGGGGCATTTGGATAAGTGCGGAACTGCATGGGTTGTTGCCTGATCCAAGATGATGGTTTTTGTTTATGAAATCCTATAGCTTGTAGCTGAGAAAAAGTGTTTGCTGCTTTTCAGTTTAGAGATGATATTGCGAAATTGTACCTTGTCTGCTTTTTAATTACGTCGTATATCACTAGCCTTTACGGCTGTGTGAGATGTGAGAAATATCAAACATCCTGCAGTTGGGTGATTATTATATCGAAGAGTACTATTTATATAAGAGAGAAACTGTAGTTTAAACTAGAATAGCTTCATCTCTAAACAGTTCTGGTGACAATATCAACTAAATATAAAAATCAAAATTCTGTGCCAAAAAAAAAGGAAAAGAAAAAAACTTATATTGTTAAATATTCTGCAATTGTGCCTATTACATATATTCTACATGAAGAGAGAAAGTATAGCTTACAAGTTGCAACGAGAAGGTCTTCTCCTCTAGACAGGTTTGATGATTATATCAGTCCACAATAGAGAGTGATGTAAACAATTTTGATGAGCCTAAGTGTGTTCGTGATTTTTGTATACTCAATCTGCTGCGACGTCAGTTCCCTTCCCTTCCCCTCCTCCACAATTGATACATGGGGATAATTTTGTACCAGGCAAAGCATGGTGCTTTCTTGTCTGATTTGGGAATGGCTTCTCCATCACAGTGCTGTATATTCTTCGAATGATATGTTTCACCTTAAGTCTCTGATATTTGTTAGTCAAAGTTTAGAATCTCCCACTTCCTTTAGTTTACACTAGTACATGACTGATACTATTCATGACAAATTTGAATTAGGCAAGGCAATTTGATTCTCTTTCTTTCTCTATCAACTGATCTGCAACTCGCCTTTTTCCTATGACCTAAAATTGCTGTTATTCTTCGAGCCTTGTTTATTTCATACTGAATAACTAAAAATCCCACTGATATAACACCAATTCTATACGCATTTTGCGATTGCTTCTCTGTTCTCTGTTCCCGGATTTATTTTATTCCAGACTCAGGTTTCTTATAATTTGTCGATGGCTATGGATACCTAATTAAACAGCTTCTCTGTATTACTCAGTCAAATAGGAACGGCAAAGATCACTTAAACTTTCTAACAGCTATGTATGTCTAGTGCTTGTGGTAGGTAAAGTTTTACTAGTTCAAGCTTATTCAAATTTCTTCTTAATTATGGTCTTGCATAGTTTGTCTCCATTAGCGGCTCTTTAGTGGCTGACAAGGTAGGACTTTGGAGCACCGCTTCTGTGTTGTGGTCATAATTAGGTTCAGGTAACGTGTACCGAGTGTTGACTTGATTCCATTGTTGAATTTTGGTGGACACAATCAATCAGAAAATTGCCTTTTTGGTACAAATTCTCGCATCTTTTCCACAGCTCGCCAATAGCCTTCCGCTTCATCTCTTTTTGTTTTTTCGTGCCGAGATTATCTTCTGCCTACATCGAACACCTGCAATCCTAGTGTTGCCAACTTATATTTCCTAGTCCTATTATCGAAGCCAGAATCGAAGGGCTTGTTGCCTGCTGGGATGGCCTGAGGTTATGCGTTGTGTCTTCATCTATGGACCATATAAAGTTTCATTTTCATTTGCTTGTTCACTTGGGTTACCGTTACTTATTCCAGAGGCAGCCACCCTTTCGGAATTGAGGAAGTCCTCACATGCGGAAGCATCAAAATTATTGCTTACCTTTGTTGCAAGCTGAAGCAGCTCTTCAAGTCTAGAAGAAATTGAGTGTTCAATTCTTCTTTGAATAGTAATAGTAAGACCACAAATGACGGGTCAATCCGGGGCGTTGACCCAAATGCATGTATCGGATTCTATTTTAATGTGCTTTTGTCTTGTTGATAATGGACTCTGTCCATAGCTGAAAAGTTTTACATGTCGTTCTCAAACAAGTAGGCTTTATTTTATAATAGCAGGAGTCGACCATTCACCGCATCTTAGCTTGCATCGGTACAAACTTGTTGGTTCGACCCCACCATAAAAGTTTTAAACTTGAATACAATGGTTGTTTATTAGCAGATAGCGTAATTGCCTCAGCCATGCACACTTATTTATTCACCATCATGGAGAGAACCTTAAAACAACTGTATTTTTTTATTTAAAAGAGAATGAATGTTGTTCAGAGCCACGAATTAATTATAACATTATAAAATAATCGAACGGTGCCAAATTTTCGACGAATAAAGCACAAGATAATCACAATGATTCACCATTGTCTCACAATATTAAAACAATCTCCATCAATAATATAGGAACCGTTTGAATAATGTAAATTATTAATGTAAAGAGTAGATAACTTGTCAGCGTTTAGAATAATATGAAATTATGAATGTACAAAGCCGAGAACAAAGTTTGCCAATTTCTAGGTGGGTAGGGAGCTGAAACCTATTTTGTTTAATGCGGTTTGGCATGATTGCTTCAATAAATATTTGTAAAGAGAAGTGATAAACTCAATTGCCCAACTCGACTTCTAAAGACTGCGTGCATATGTCCGGGAAAGGATGGGTAAGGCAGATCAGAGTTTATTTTGGAGATATTTCCCCAAATATTTAATTCTATATTTTTATTTACCTAATATTTATCCTCTAAAAATTAATACTATTTTTTAAATTTAATACACACCCTATTTAGAGATTTTTAAGATAAATATTAATTTAATAAAAATATAAGGTTAAAATTTTTTTAAAATTTATTTGGAGTGCTATTGGAAATTTCCCGTTTATTTCGTGATTTCCCTGCTCAGAGTTTTTAACTACAATGTTGAATTACCACTTGGTAAAATGATGGATTAACATTTATCGCAGTTAAACAGACAAGTCACATGCATGTACGTCTTGGACTCCTAGCAACAGCAAAGAGAAGACCAAACTGACGCCTCTTCCCTAATCGGTGAAAACCATTCTTCCCATGAGAAATATGAGCCGTCCTATAGCTAGCTATAATAGGCCAAATTAATACCCAATAATAACAATATTATAGAAATAGGAATAGAGATAGAAATTAATTGAGTGAATTAGTAAATCTTAATTTCATTCCTAAATCAAATGCAAACAAGCGGAATATTACAATCACAAATCCTTTCTTTTTGGTCCCTGTATCGAGTAGGCAGAAACCTATAATAATTTTGACAACGAAATTAATTTCCAGGACGCCTCGACAGCTCGAGGGCTGACCAAATCAAACCCACATCCCCTGACCATTATTTCGGGGCAGACTCGATGAATATTTCTTTTTCATTTATTTAGTTCTTGTTCTTCAAGAACAAGGCTCGTAGTTCAGCCACGTCAAGCTCGCTGGCGCGGTTCTCCGGCCTGTAGTAACCGGTAACTGGGTCTGGGGCCCACGAAACCTTCTCCGTTGATCCCACCACCTCTTCCCCTGATTTCTTAATCATCACGCCACTCCTTGCTCCTGATCCTCTTGCCACGCCCGACACAACTCCTTGTGATGCTGCGGCGTATCCTCGTCTGTATGACACACAACAAAACATAACATATAATCAATCTTTTATTCATCAACCCACAATCTAAAGTTGGCGCGAAAATCTCAGGTTTCTGTTATAAAGAAAGTTTAACAAACAGATTACACCGTTTCGTAATCCGTTTGTTGCCAAGAAAATAAAAGGGAAGGAAAGAAAACGTAACATAACAATAACCATGAAAGAGGACTTGGATGTATACCTGCAGATAGCGTTAGACAGTCCATCGACGACGAAAGCAGAGAAAAGTTTAGCGTTGGAGAAAGAGCGAGCCATGTTATATTCAACTTTGAGAGATTGATTAACTAAACGCTACTGTAGAAAGTTTTCCTCTCGTTTTTCTTTGCGAAGAATACCTTCCAGAGCAGCCAAAAAAACTTCTCTTCCTCGCTGCTGGCTCTCTCTCTCTCTCTCTATATAGAAAAGCTTGTCACGGATTGTGAAGATGGTTCGAGAGAGAGGAGCTCTGCTCCTTATATAGAGATGGCTGAGGCCTTTCCTAGAAATAGCAACGACTATAATTAACGGAACCCAGTCAAATTAGGCTTCTAGACACATGAAAAGCAACTCTCGTTGTCTGCCACGTGGACGCTATTTCATGGAACCGTTTGAGTTTGGCTTTAAAGCCTAATTTGACGTTTTCGCAAGTGAACTTTATTTCCCTTTTAATTATCTAGGTTTTTCCTACTAATCGATGGTAACCGTGAAATCAAGTTAATCCGACGGTTGAGATTGAGAGAGGGTGAGATTAAGTAGGAGAATTTCTTCAATCTATAAAAGCACTTGTGGAAACGAGGAAGGGTCGGTGTGAGTGCCGAATTGAAACAAAAGAAAGGTCAGCAATTCGTAGCCGTCGATTTACGCGAACAGCTTGATCGAGACAGCCGCGTGTGGGTTGGCAATTGAGAGTAAGAGGCGGCGGGGTTTCCTTGATTTCTGACCACTCGGCCTCGTGAAAGGTCCAGGAGAGCGCCAGGTCCGAGCTAAGTAAAAGGGTCAATTACTCGTGATTCGCATGTCATCTTTCACCTCTCATCACTTCCTTTAGAGCTCCGTCCAAAACAACTTTCTATTAAAAATAAATAAATAAATAAATAAAAGTTTAATAAAATTAGTGGCAATTAGCATATGTAATGTGCACAGCACAGGCTGTTGTGTTTCGCTTTCGCTTCACAAGTTAAAAGTCTCGTTGAGAGAATCCTTTACTCAAGTTCCGCGTGTCGGCTTTCCTCTTTTGCTCTCTTAATTTTTAAATTTAAAAACCGTGATTGTGAGTGGCACGTGGCAATGATATTACTCTGTTATTATTTTATTTTATTTAAAATTTATTAATTAAGAAAAAGAAGAGTATATCTATATCCTTTCGAGATCCAAGAACGTTATCTAAGTTAGGAGTTGTGTCTCTTAGCGTGTGCAGAACCGAAACGATTATTGGTCAATTAAATAGGTCAGATGTGTAGTGTAGGGAAGACACGATCTCTCGTTATCACATATTGTTTTGTAAATCAAAGGAGAGCTTTTAATTTAAATGCCAAAACCATTCTATTGAAACAGCGGGCAACGGGCCGCAACAAGCGGGATATTAAAGTTACGTCTAGCGTTCTTAGATTTTGGACATGGTCCCACGATATCCAGAATCTTGCAGGCTCAAGTTGGAAACGGTTCCAGATACTCTGTTCGCTGGGATATAGCTATTTACAGCTTGCATGCAGCTTTTGTTGCAGTCATTCCTCAAGTGTAAGAAAGAGCCAAAGAGGTTTCTTTCTTACATTAATAGCAATAGCAGCTGTCTCTTGATGGTAACACTCTCACGGTTCAATAATAAACCTTCAGCTGTCAAAGGGTGGTTAATATTATAATTGACATGATCTTTCAAAGCTTCGTTTGGTTGGAATGTAAGATATACAGTTATTGATAAATTCTTTGTCAAAGTATATGTATAAATGAGTTCCCTTCTTTGACTTCAGCAAGTAAACTCAATTCCCTTCTCCTCAAGGACCTCAACCAAAACACGATTACTTGAAGCGATTGAAATTAAGGTCAAGTGGATCCGGGTTTCATTTAAAGATTCAATCATAAGTCTTGACTAATTAAATAGGCCTAGGCAATGGCCAATGGCCTAGGATTATGCCTATCCTATCCACTTTTGATGTAAGTAAAAGCCAAATTGCTCCAGCCAATAGATGATGACATTTTCCAATTGTCAGATATTAAATTTAATATTATAGAATATGTCTTTGTTTTGATCGCAAGAGTCAGGTTCATACATACAAGAGGGTCCTAATGACCCTTATCCGCCGCTGGTTCTAGGGGTCATTCAAGGTGCTCTCACCATCCATTTAGTATACCATTTCACTTTCTCCTTTAAATTAGTAGTTGAATTTAATTGCCCACTTTTTCTTCCCCCTTTTTTTTTTTAAACTTTCTTTTGAATTGAATTCTACCCTTATACTTCTTATTTTAATCAACTTGTAGTAATTCTTAGGGGTAATTGCATCCAACCTCCCAAGGTTTGAAAAAAAAAAAAAATTAATAATCGGCCACTTCCAATTTCATAAATTACATTGAAAGTTCTATTTCTAATTATTTAAAATCAAAGTTAATTGTTAAATCACAAGGTAAAAATAAATCTCAATTATGTTTGTAGATGATATTGGTAATTATAAAAAAAAAAAAGATTGCTGGTCGATATTTTTATAAAGATTATAGAAAAATCTTCATATAAACGAAAAGGAACCTTGAAGGGAAAACGAAAAAAAAAAAAAAAAAGCCCAATTATCATGTCAAAGTTAAAAAACGTAACAAAAGAAAGCAGGGCAAAATTTGGCCCAAAACCTAACCGCTACTGTAGACCTAGAATGAAGGCTCAATTTTCAGCCCAGGAAATCAAAGAAAGTACAAAAAGGCCCAACTAGATTTCCGAATCCAATCGCACACAAAACCCTCTTAAATTCCCAAAGAGGTCATTCCAGAGAGCGACAAACTGGAACAATGGAGGAGGTAAATCCAGGCAACGAAGTTCCTCAGAACATGACCATTTACATCAATAACCTCAACGAGAAAATCAAAATCGAAGGTTAAGCTTCAGCACTTTCACTGTACATTTGTTCTTTGTGTTAACGTAGAGTATTTAATTGCATTTGGTTGCTAATTGCAGAATTGAAGAAATCGCTGCACGCAGTGTTCTCTCAATTCGGGAAGATATTGGAGGTTTTGGCATTCAAGACACTGAAACACAAAGGCCAAGCTTGGGTTGTTTTTGAGGAAGTTTCTTCCGCCAATAGTGCTATCAGGCAAATGCAGGGGTTCCCTTTCTATGACAAGCCTATGGTACGCTGTCGTTTTTAATTTTACCTTTTTGTAGATTTTCTTGCTCCGATGTTGAACTAGTTTCAATATTCAAATCACTTACTTGAGACTTGAAAAGTTGAAGTTCAAGAGTAATGAATTTGTTGCTTTTGTAGTAATTTGATAGAAATTTTTTGTTAAAAGGAGAAGATAGGGAAAATGCCAGGCAACAGAATTGGCTGCAACAATTATAAACAATCAAAAAAATAATGCACAATAGGGCATCATAATGTATAATCACTTGACTCTATGTAGTTGTCACTTCGATCAAAGATTATTTTGGAGATTTTGATGGAATTTTGTTGACAATTAATGTGAAGCTCAGGCAATTCTATGCTAATTGTAGCATTATACTATCAACTGAGAAAAAATAAAGAAAAATTTTCTTTTGGTAATTTTATTGTTTACTTTTTTATTATAGTTATACTTTTCGTTGTTGTAACTGTATGATGACTATTTTCCATTTTCTATAGAGAATCAGACTTTATTTTGCTACAAATAGATAATGAAAGATTATGTGTATCGTAATGCAGAGAATTCAGTTTGCAAAAACGAAGTCAGACATAATAGCAAAGGCAGATGGTACTTTTGTACCTCGTGAAAGACGTAAAAGACATGAGGAAAAGGGTAAGATTCTCTTTCAACAAAATCTCCTCTCCCTGGTGAAGTACATATATCTCTTGGTTGTTTTTATGTTTAGTTATTTTTCCTTTGTACCAAATTTCTGGTTCTTACTTGAAAGAAATTGCAAATCTCAATCATGTTAGAATATTATGTACGTTGATCATCTCATTTGGGAATTTCTGAAAGAAGTTGGAACCTTTCCTATAAAGTTCTTTATTTTAATTTTTTTATCATGGTTATGTCATCATATTTGTAATATGGTTGTCACATATAGTTTACATGCAATAACTATAGAAACTGTAGCATCTACTTGGAATTGCTTAATGTTTTGCAAGATTACATATTTATCTTTGATTTTTCCTTTCTTTGGAAAAAAAAAAAAAAGAATTGGGGCAAAATGTTATAATACATAGTCATCTGACTATCTGAGAATGCATGGAGTGGATTCATTTCCCTGAGATTTATTTGCTGTCTGTGTGTCAGGAAAAAAACGAAAGGAGCAACATGATGCTAATCAAGCTGCAATGGGTCTGAATCCTGCGTATGCCGGTGCATATGGTGCAACACCTCCGGTAAGTGTCTTAGCCATTCCTCGGGTATAATGCTATTTCTTTGAAATTTGGTTTTGAATTGACCTTGTTTCTTTTCCATTTATGTGCTTGTGTTTTGACAATATATCTGTAATACTTTTATTTGGGCCATCAAATCAATATGGAGTAGACTCATCTTAAGTTTACTTTTCTGCACTTGTCTGATTATTTTTAGATAGCCAATTAGGAGAACAAGGAAAAAATAATCTCTTTGAATATTTTGACATTACACAGAAGTATACTTGGTTACCTAACTCTTTGGAAGTTATATCTAATTTCTTCATATGATCTTTATCATCTGTCTTGCTTTCCAAAATGGTGCAGCTATCACAAATACCCTATCCAGGTGGTGCAAAATCAGTGATTCCAGAGGCTCCAGCTCCACCAAATAACATACTTTTTGTTCAGAATGTTCCACACGACACAACTCCCATGGCACTGCAAATGTTCTTCCTCCAGTTCCCTGGTTTTAAGGAGGTTAGGATGGTGGAAGCAAAGCCAGGGATTGCCTTTGTGGAATATGGAGACGAGATGCAAGCAACAGTTGCAATGCAGGGCCTTCAAGGCTTGAAGATGGGCCAACAGAACTTGTTGATTTCCTATGCCAAGAAGTAGAAGTGGCGCCTTTGTTGATTACCTCCGCTAATTTTGTATTACGCTAGCGGGCATTTAATCCATATAATATTATAAATATAGTTATATGTCATGCCTGCTTATCTGCTGTTATCCCCTTGTGTTCTTAGTTTCACAGGAGCCTTACCGTGTTAGATGTATGAATATGACTGCAACGAATTTTTCTGCCTTTTTTCTGGTTCGGTTTGAAAGCTTTTAATTAGCTTAGTTTGAACTACATGAAGTTCAGTGTATGTACTGCTGTAAAACTATAATTTATCTATTTGATGGAATTTGATTTTAGACATGTTAATGCAGGGAATATAAGTTGCAATGTGTGAGTTAAGTAGGTCATTCTGCTAGTGTTTAATTATTCATTTTGCCAAGGATAGAACCATAGCTCTATCTCTGGCACCAACCAACGATCCAAATTACAAAGCCTCTAGGCTGTCTTCCGCACAAGGGTTTAATAATCCCAGGCTACCAGACTTTGCCAAGGATTTTGCCTTAAAAAATTGAGAAATCAAACTCTACTGGCATTAGTTGGATCTAGAGTAGAATGAAGATGTTTAAATTCTAGCAGTTTACGTCCTGGTGATATTTGACAAAATTGAACAATACTTTCTACAAGGCACTAAAAGCAAGCCAACAATCAATAAAAAGATGCATTAGGCATAATCCTATCTTAAATGGTACAAGAGAGATTTTTTTTCCTCTGCGCTAAGAACTGAAATTCTTTTCACTAACTATACCCTGTCCAACTCACTGTTGTGCTTCTCCAATTGTTCTTTCAACTCATTCCTCCATCCTTGGATGAGTCTCTCCTGTTTCTTGATGATCTCATTTTTAGTCTTCAATTCTTCTTCCATCACGGCAATCTCCTGTTAAAATATGTGAGATACTTTATTAAGGTCCCCAATGAATCTCCAAGTACATATGGTATCTAATGCAGCCTGGTTTAGACATTACCTTTCTAAGTGTTTCAGCCTTGGTTGGCTGATCCTCCCGTTGCAGACTGATGAAATATAGTTGAAGTTTTTTGGCAGCCTCCATAAAATCTCTGGCGTGCCTCTCCACATCAACTGAAACAATTAGATAAGATTAAACTCAATGCAAATTATCTCATTAACAATGAAGAAAATGAAGGAAAAAAAAAAGGAACACCTAAATCATAGGATTCCTGAAGTCAGTCTCGCTCACGTCATGACTGGATGAGGTGCAGCTTAAATTTGTAAACTTGAAATGAAACTTAGAAATAGATGTTATATCTTAAATGGCCTGGTTACACATATATGATAACTCAAATGATATAATTGTTAAACTTGAAATCAAACTTAGAAATAGATATTATATCTTTAATGGCCTGGTTACACATATATGATAACTCAAATGATATAATTGTTAAATTGGTAAGAAAACCCCTTTCGTTAAATGATAAGTTGCAAGAATTGGTTTTTCTCTTTCATTTAGAAAAACAGTTTTCTGGAACTGCTAGTCAAAAATTAAAAGATTTTAATTGATGTCAACATTCAATTTCAATTAGCAAAAGCAATAATTCTTGCAGCAACAAACTGCAAATTATTACAAACGACTCATCTCTCTTAGGGCTATGAAAGAAAAGCAACGTTGAAGAGCTGGCTTCTCGCTTAAAGACCAACTTGAATTTACCAAATATGTTTTAGCTATTTTCTACTATTTAATCCTTGTGGTCTTATTAGTTCAAACATGTTTAATTGTTTAGTATCTTTAAATAAGAAAATGCACTAAAATAAATGACCCTGTTTCTGGAAGACAAAAACTGGAACATAAATAAGTTACTTATGAAGTTACAGATATTTATGACAATTTGGCTAAGATACCATTCTCCAGACATTCACGAAACAAAAGGGGAAAGATTGAAACCCTTATTGAAAGCCCAAAGGCACATTACTATATCATCTGACGATATCTATCTATGACAACCTTAAAAAAGATTAAAAAATAATAATAATCATTTTTACTTGAGTAAAGAAGTCCACTGACATGATACCACAGTTTACACTGCCATAAGAAACGAAGAATAGAAGGACATTTGATATCAGAATAGAAGTGACATCAGTTTCATACTCCATTTATCTTCACACAAATTTTTATTTTAGAAAACACACTTGGCCACACCTCTAAGCATTGTGATGTTAGTCCCTCACAATAGTTCTATCACCATAATAGTTTTCTGCAAAACTACCCCACAAAAAATTATATATCATTGAAAATGAAAATGAAAATTCATTCTCTGTCAAAGTTTCACCGACATCCACCTATCAGTAGATTCGAATATTTTTATCTTCCAAAAGGATTTTCTACAANCTACTTACTTTCTTCCATATTCTACTCCATAAATTTCCATATTCTATAATCAACAAGCAGAAGGAAAACAGTAATATTTTTTTAAGCTGATAATCTAATATCTTATTGTTGGGATCTTAATTATAAAGTATGGGACTTGAATCTCACGTTGAAAGTGTAGGCTTATTGTGTGAAATTTATAAGGCTCTGGACTCTCCCACTTCAATAGCTAGCTTTTGGGGTATGACGCTCTCAAAGTTCTTATCAATTGGTATCAGAGCCTACATCATATCTTCCAGTTGCAATCGTGTGGCGCAGGAGGTGACGCCGACATTACAGTATTCATCCGGGACTAGTTAAAGGACTAGTATATAATCAACCTGCGTAGGCACCACGGCTCAAGTGAAATGTTAAGATCCTAATTGTAAGGTATGAGACTTAATCACATATTGAAAATATGAACTTTTTGTGTGAAATTAATAAGGCTTTGGGTATTCTCACTTCGATAACTAGCTTTCCAGATGTGGCTCTCCCAGGTTCTTATCACTTACAAATATAAACACTAAAATTCTCTGAACATTGGCAGAAAACATTCTATTTTTATTCATAATTGAGCATATGAGGCTTATATGAAAGATAATCTATACGGAAATCATCCTAAAACAGCCTTGAAGACAGATTGCCTATAGCTTTGTCGCCATAAAATAACACAATCAGAACTATAAAAAATATAATAGCANGAAATGATAATGCGGATGAAAGAGCATGGAAACTTACTCTGATGAGAAGGATGTGGAGAACGGTCAATTGCTTGGAGCTCTCTGGCAGGCAAGCACGGAAGCAGAGCGGCTTCTAACGATGTTACACACGATATCATATCGTCTCTTGGAGGATGAGGTGATTGCAGCTGTTGATCCAGTTGCGGATCTAACGGTGCCGCTTGTTGAGCCATTATGCTTCTATCTTCATTTATCGTCGATCAAATCGCACCAAATTTCAACAAATGTTTTATCAAAACCTAATCTATAGACGTATTAACTAAGAAAATAGTAACCAAAAAAAGAGGAAAATAGAAACGGAGAAATGAAGAGCCAAGTGTACCGGTAAATGATTTCTCTTCAGTTCGCTGAGCTTCGATTGTGAGCTTTCTGTTTTGCAGGGATACTTCTGGGTTTTAATTTCATTTACCATTTTATACTTCCCTTCTACTCGGGTCGGGTATAATAACACCCTATTATTGGTCAAACTACTTCATCGTTCTTCTTAATTCACATAGATCACTTTTTTTTTTTTTTTCTCTTTTTTTTTTAATAGTCTGAGATAAATTTATAAATGTATCATTTCTTGTAGGCTATATATTGAATCAGGATATATATATTAATGGAAGAATCCTTTGAATTTGATGAAATTAAGTCTTTGGTGAAGTTGGTTGGCTTCAGAAGATGTACATAATATTGGCTTGCCTATGAAATATATTTGCTTACGAGTACATTGTTTTTGGTGGAGCAGAGTCAGAAATATCTTCTTTTCAAAATTGAATTGATACTGAATGAACAAGTAAAATCCTAGGAGAGTCAACCATAAAACATCGCAAGCTGACATTTCTTGGCAAATTTTCATGTGATATTTACGGACAGCATATAAGAAATTGTACAGGACATATAATGGCTGTGAATGGATTCATACACTATGGTTTCAAACTTCTAAAGCTGTGGTAGGCACGATCAAACTGGTTAACTTATTACTTCATCCTATCGAATGTCACCCTCTCTTGGACCAAAATTTACGTGAACAACATAACGCATCCGAATCTGTTCTACGTTACACACAATGCACTCGTTTTGCGAAGGAGCCTGCAAGAAAGCATGTTTAACTTTCAAATGATTGATACGCCTCATCTAGCTTAAGCCTGTGTTGGGAAGAAGATGATAATTTGGATGAACAATGATGCTTGTGTACAAACTTCATTTTACTTGAGATAAAAGAGGTATAAAAGAAATAATTTTTTTGTAGGGAATGAAGGGCAAGGATAAGCAAAGTCTTCTATATCAATTTTGAATAAAGAAGCATGGAACAGTATGGCACAGGAGGATTTTGTGAATGTAGGTGAAGAAACCATAGCTGAGAAATGCTTACAAAAGGTTTTAACTCCATAGACCATGACAAGGGATGCATTAAATGGAGTAAACCCTAAACTTTATCACTAATTGATATGCTCAATTTCAGGTGGAAAACAAAAAATTGAAACCTGTAGATAAACTGCTTTTATGAGTATTGGCTACTCGAATCTTCTTCTCTCTTTGAGTTGTGCTCTAGACCTACTTCCCATTTATGAATTCATCACTTACAAACTTAGTACATGAGCTGTAATTAACTTTGAAAGGATTGATCGTGCTATGTTACTCACAGATAGTAAATTGTCTAGCATGAGGATCATGCATGCCTCCTGGTAGCAAATCATGATTAAATTCGCACTGTTTCTTTGCAGTTCTACTAGTTTCCCTCCTGACTGGTCATTACTTCAATAAATGCATTATGCTTAACCTCAAAGGATCTTTTTCAGTTTCATTTACATTGAAAGCTTCAGAAGGTAAGAGTAGGACACCCCTTACAATTGGAAAATCGATCAAGGACAAAAAAAATAATGAAGTTTTTACCTTGGGGTTAGATTGCTCTTTGGGCGCTTCTAGTGGAACAATAACACCATCTTCAAGAACCTGTGCTTCTGATAAGTCGGGTGCAACTCTGCCAACTCCCTTTGTGCTGCAATATTAGGTGCCCAAGTCAAAATTTGCAAGTGATGATAAATAGTTCAGATTTGAATACAAAATGCACTCAATTTCGTAAACTTATGGACAAGTTTCAGGAAGAGATGACAGTGACCTCTCCTTCTTGCTGTAACTTGAAATTGTTGTCTCAATCTCAATTAGTGATAATCAAACTAAGATATTTATGACCTTTAGAAAGCTTTTTTTCTTAGTAGGCACTACGATAAGTATGATGCAAATTGCAAGGAAGAGGATGAGATATGAAATAAAATTAAGAAAACTCAAGAGTCAGGAGCCTTAATCTGAAATTTTGATTTTTTTTTAGAAATTTTATAAGTGCAAGAAAGAAAATGAAATCAAAGTAAAATACTTGAAGCAATATTACATCTACTGGCTGATAACAAAAAATGATTTAGAACGCTGAAATAACCTAAGCTTTCCCTTAGTTAACTTGTCAGCATACTAGTCAGAATCTCACATAAAAGAAGCACAGCATCTTGAGCACTGTTGTTTGCCCCGCTATAAAGAACACTGGAAAAACTCAGAAATATTATATTCAGAAATACTGCAAAAACTTATAACCTTATTCTTGGGAAAAGTTGGTCTGCTTATAGCAATATTATAAGATATTTGAACTTTTTTAAAACTAAGATCACATCAAGAGACATGTAAAAAAGAGCCAAACAAAATTTTAGGAAACCCTCA
>JANLJB010000890.1:3806-17840 GCA_026212285.1 Bursera cuneata | reverse complement strand
AACTTTTAATATTGTCTATTATGATGATAAACTATTTATTATATATTGCATTATGATTTGACACCATTGCATATGTTGCATGCAATTTTGGGTTTTGTTTTAGTCCTTGGGTTTGGTTCCAAAGCAGGCATCAACAGATACTAAAATCCAAGTATCCACTGATGGAGATTTCTGCGAAAACTATCTAGGTTTGTYACTTTGTCTTCGTCGAAGGAAGTAGAGGTATTTGTTAATATGTTGCAAAATATATGCTAAGTGCTTGTTGACCATTATTCCAATGAAATAGTGCTGTACAAACTGAACAATAAACTTACCTAGCTCTCCAACCATATACCATATGATACGGGAGGTTAGATATTTGAGTTCGGGGAATGAGTTCTTTTAAGATTTTTATTATTGGGAAGGATATTTTATAGGTTTTAAGCGATTCTTGGGGGAGAAATGACTGGTTCTCTTGGATATTTCCAGAATATAAAATTAGTATTATATCAATTTCAAACACAAAGTTTCATGTCATCCAACTTTTTCAGTTACAAGTTAGTAAAGTTTGATGTTAATAGCAGCATATCATTTGCTAGCATGACATACCGGTCGTATTGAGGCCTAGAAATCTTCATAAAATCTTGCTCAAGAGAATCTAACAGCCCGTCGTCTTGCCCGTCATCCAGCATCCTTACAATTGTGAGGATGGCACTGGCATATTCTTCTGCACTTTGGGAAAGAAAGCCTATCTGCTGGGCATCTTCTTCTAAAACAATGTCTTGGGCCAGCAGAGTTATGTGCTACAGATGGGATAAACTCTTATGAGTAAAAACAATGCATACAAGATACTCGTGTAAAATGGTTAACTAAGAAATCAATTAATATGCTCAGCAATACGGATAGTGCCTGCAGCCATTTATTCCACAACACTCATGCCAAAGTGCTCATCTATCATAAAATGGATTCCTGCAACAGCGCCTCCCAAAAGTCTTACCAAGTCTCTGCAAGTTGTAAGAATTTCCAAAGGTCAGAGGGGAGACGCTACTCAAATGGAAAGTCAATGACTTAAAAGAGGATATCATGTTTTGGATGTTTGCAAATACAGTTTAGAAGAGTCCATATAAGAGTTTAGGCATTTGCAAGTAAGAACAATGAAGATGAAGTGATTATACAGACCTGTAAACCACATTCTTATGGAATTTCACATCCTCGTCCACCTTCAATTCAATTTGCTTTGTCTTTTAAATTCTGCAGCCTTTCTTCATCTGATTTATTTCGACAACTACCCACAACTTGGAGCTTAGGCTTGGGCAAGTCTATATCTAATTTCCTCAGGGCAACTGAAAAGGCCTCAATTTGAAGAGAATGTGCCTGACCAACAAGAATCAGAATAAAGGATTATAAAAACTGAAGGCTCCTAATATTAACCACAATAACTGTAGTACCTTGTGCTCATAAGTTGTACATGCCCACCTTCTGTGGAAGAAATTGAGCAACAGATATAATTTTTGGAGATTCCTTTGGTCTTTCTAAGGGAAGACCCTGTTTAGACTTCAAGTTGTAAGAATTCACAGGTTTTTGTAGAGAGGAAAGTAACATATAGAAATCATATATTCCAAGAAATAGAAAAAGAGAAATTGTGACCAATCGTTATATATGTACTACATATGTACACATATAGGTGACCTAAAAAAAAAACTTATAATTGTAACCAATTAACCAAACTACTAGTTAAAGATATCATGTTTGCATTGGAACCAATAAATAGTTTTGGGTGATCTGATGAGTAGTGAAATTGGTAAATAAAATTGTTAGTAATAAGATGAAAGATTATTCAAGCATATCTCCATACATCCAAGCAAAGTTGCATAACAGACTATTTTGCAGTAGGACAGCGAATTGCTGCCATAAGAGAAACTTTATTAGGCTCCACATGAAGCAAGAAAAGTACAGAGAGTAGCAAAATTCTATTAATTATGCATGCATAGAACCAGAAGAAACAGAAGATCTCTTAGGCTTCCAGAATAAAAATGCTAAATTTACAAAACCTAGAGGCCATAAGGACATACCATAACCAAAGTCTACAACCCAACAACCTCCAAAAACCAAATAATCTGTGTGCTTTTGTCTGTTCTGTAGGACTACAAAAAATTAGGAATTCACAAAAGGCATCAAGTTCAAGTTGGTATACCAAAACACAGAGTTGTAAACATTTAACATCCCCCAACCCCTTTCCAACAACAAAAGATTTAGATGGTCATTTTCAAATCAGAAAATCATCTTCACTGGTCAACAATGTAGATGCACATGTACGAAAGATAGCATAATTTGACAATAGAAAATCAAACCTATAAGCAATTAAGGCATCATTGTTATACATCGAGTTTGGTTCACGAACTCGGGAATGATGTCCAAACTTATCGTAGGATAGCGTGCATAAAAAATGACTTTGCAGCCAAACATCCGTGCAAGTGGATAGGTAAACTCATATCTGTTAGTATCAACATAATAAAAAGGTGTAAACTGCACAAGCTTCTCATCAAAGATAGATTGAGCCAAAACTTTGACCAATCATTGTGAAGCATAGGTAAGTACATTCTTCAATCGATTTTCTTCTATAAAGATGCAACACCTGCACATTACACAAAACAAACAAACATAAAACACTTAGAAACAAAATCATAGTATACTTCATCATTCATAAGGCAACTAGAGTGAAGGGCAAGCAAAAATATAATAACCATAAAAAGAAAAGACAGCTTTTTCTCCACAACACCATTGCAACAAACTTTCTCATGTTAAGTTCAGTTTATCCCAATCATTTAACTGAATAATCAAAACCCAAGTATGCCGCTTCTTTGTAGAGAGATCAATGTGCAATGTTCATTAAGAAATCAACCAATCAAAGCATATTTAACACAAACCCATGTCCAGTAAAAGTTAAGTAACAGAGCCAAAAGGTAAGAAAAAACAGACCTTAGGTGGGCGAAATAGCTGGACACCAAAACGATTGATGGCGCAAGCCATTAAGGATTGAGGTGAGGCATCATGGTCCCCTGTGTAGACAACACAGTCAAGATCGGGATTTTCTTTCTGAATAGCTTTGACTGAACACCATAAAACTCTCTCCGCCTCGACCGCCATTTGTGTACAGATGGAAAAACACAACTGCTGTTTTTTCTAGTATTGATTACATGAGAAACTAAGCTGAAGACTAAGGCTAAAATTAAAGAAATTGGAGACCATATGAGAATTCTATACATCATTGTTTGGATGAAACAAAATTGGGGAATTGCATAACCTCTCGCAAATTATTCAAGGCCGCATTTAGGAACCAGGAACTCAACTGGACTGGGATAACTCTGCAAGGAAAGTACATTAAGACCATACTTGAGTTTAGATGAAAGAAGCATCTGGATCCACTAGAAAACCTATTACAGTTGCAAACTAACTAGATAATCAATCCATCAATATTACTAAATAAATCAATTTTATTATCAAAATATGAGTGTATTATGGCCAAATGATAAACAATAAGGATTTTATAATTTTTATTAACAAAGGAAATTTATCATAAAAAAAGAGGTTACCAGATGAATCAGTTTAGAACAAATAAATACCAGTAATGAAACTGATCAGAAAACAAGGCTTCTCTACCAGCATTGTTAATAATGAGCAGCAAGTTCTCTACAATTCCAAGAATCATCCAAAGTCCCTTCTTCCAAACTTGCTTATTGAAAATTAAATATTATTTCTAGTACAACATATAAGCTGTTTCACTTTTGGTTCATCAATCAACATATTTCATTTACAACCAATCCAAACCCACAACCGACAAATTTACTCCAAATTTAACAGCATGATATTAAAAAAAAAAAGAGTTAGCTCAATGGTACCTTTCGGTTGAAGGCCGAAAATCCACTGCTAGAGGGAGAGGAGGAGTGAAATCCACTGCAGCGGCTCAGCCAGAGGGAGACAGGACCAGAATCTGTGGTTGCTGCGCACGGTGGGCGGAAATTTGGAGGCCGGAAATCAGGGGCCCCGGTGGGTTGAGCTGTGCACTATGAAAATTTTGGGCGGTTTATTTTCGATTAGAATTTTTCCAATTAAACATTTTTTATTTAGTCAAGTAAAGTAATTAGTCCTTAGTTAATTATTTTAATTATTACTTGTTTATACAAATAAACTTTTAACTACCTGACTAATTAATTAAAAAGTAATCATTTCATAATAATTTCTTTAAATTATTATAGTTATATATTTGTATTTGTTGAATTAAATGGATTAATTAATTAAATTATTGAAGTCATTGTAAATATTTAACTTAATCGTTAAATTACCTTAATCAAATGGTTCACAATTTAATATATATATATATATATATATATATATTAATCTTTACCCATTTTAAAAATATTTTGGATTATGTTGTGCTATACTTAATATATATAAACTCATAATAATATTTCAAAATCAAGATATAAGATGGTGTTCAATTTGGGCTGATTGTTTCTGTTCATGTCTGTACTCTGTAGAGAGTCTTTCACTCATTGGCCTTTTGCAGAAAATATTTGTAATAAGATAAGCAGAATACAAACAGAAATTCTAAAGAATTCAAAGCTGAAGGCCTGTAATTTTCTTGTTTGCAACATTAATTTCCTTGAAAAAAATGCAAATTACAAGCCAAAAACTTGTCCATTCATTGATTCCTTTGATTCTATCACATAATCAAACACTTTTTCCCTCTCTAAATTAATTTCCCTCGCCCCACTATCTTTTTCCAATCGTTGAAAATGACACATTAATTTCTGTCTACAACAATCACAATAACCAAGACTTGGTTTTTTTTCTTTTTCTTTTTTCCAATTGAGAGAAATTTTTCACTTTCTCATCAAGATTTTGGAAGGGGTTTCCCGCTCAGAAATGATTTGAATAGCTGCAGAGCTGCTCTTGGCTTGAACAATGGTACCTCATGACCTGCCCCTCTTACTGTTGCAAATGTTAGCCCTTCATACACCTCTGTCCAGCCCCCCACCTTATTAGAGAAAAAAAATAAAAAATCAAAATACAACAACTTTTAGATGAACAATTTACTGTTTTAAGGTGTCAATTCAGTGATGGTCAAAGATCTATTTACAATTCTTTGGTGTTAGGTAGTGATAGCAACAGGAACATTTGCAATATTTTCCCTTTTTTCAAATGAGTTGGAAACCCTGATGCTGACAATTATCTACTCACAGAGGTATGCATACTTTGACTCTTGAATTCAAACCCAAAATTCAATAAACTGAAAACTGACTAATCTATTTATGACACCTAACTAGAATCCTGTTAAGTTGGCAACCGGCCCTATGCCTATGACCACAGAAGAATGCCCAGAATTCCTATATGTGCAAAGAGAAGGCTTAGCAAAGGCTACCACTCACCTGCTTCTTCACATACCAAGGGTACCATGGAACTTTGGTTGTCAATTTTAGTTGTGCAAGAGAGTACCTAGTGGCAGTAACAGGCACCACTGAGTCTACATCTCCACTGCAATTGCAGAAAAATGAAATCCATCATTTAATGAATTTATAAATAGTATGTTAATGAAGGGTAGATCTAGTCTTAGTGATAGTAGATTCAAATTTATTAACCTGAAAACCCAAACTCTCAAACCACCAGCAATCATTTGTCGATAAATGGGAAGAACTGATACATCTGTGTCATTCCAATTGCGGTTCAAAACTTCACTGTACCAAATCAAATAATGTTTAGCAAAATGCATGCCCAATTGTAAAACTACTTTGAAACTTTAATTGTTGTAAGGTATATATATGCAGACTGTGAGGCAAGTTAATTAGGGATAACCTGCAAGCAGTCCACTTGTAAGGAATTCTGGTTTTGTTGGCATGGAGAGCTTTCTGCACATCAGGCCTATTGTAGTAAATCTCAGCATATTTTTCTGTACAAGGATCATAACCTGATATCTGCCTGATAATCTGATAGCATCCCAAAACAAATGAAATTTTCATATTATAATTCAGGTTAGTATATTCTCGTTTTATCATCATCTTCTATACAAATTAATAAAATACTTGTATACCCTGTGGGGTCGATGAGGCAATCTAATAGTCTGGCGTGTAGAAGTGCTGCCATCTGAGTTGTTGCAAGGGGGTGCATAGATGTTGTACTGATCAATGTTCCCAAATTCTTGATCCATGGCGTAAGAGTACAATGATTCACACTCGTCCGATTCCTTCTGCCTCCGGAAATCACAAGTGTTGATGAGTTGCCGGTATGTTTTATCAGAGATCATGGCATGGCTCCACCAATATGTCACAGTTCCAAGGTTATCATAGTAGTTATCAGTGACCGCATTGCCAACCTGCATGTTTTCTAAATCAAATTTTTTGTTTTCTGACAAAGAAAAACAGTCCAAAGTTGGATAGAAAAATGAAAACAATTTTCTTGTAGTTTTGAGTCATACCAAAATCCAAGGCAAATTTTCAAAATAATACAGACGAAATTAAGAGTTAATTACCATAATTCCTTTAAGATTTATAGGGTGTTTTGACTTTGAATTGTAGATCATAATCTCCCTAGCGAGCTGAGGCACATAATGGCCTGCATAGCTCTCTCCAGTAATATACACTTCGCGGCCTTTGTATCTTGGAAATCGATCTAGCCATCGGATCAGGAACTGCAGCGAGTCCTTAGCTGTACCATAATTCACCCATTACAACTTGAAAAATTTAATATTAGAAGGAAAAAAAAACCAACTATAAGGGAGATTTTTTTTTTCTTTCAATTAATGTGGCTAACAAAAATTGCATTATCAATTTTTGACATAAGTGTATTATTAAACTATTGTAGCTGCAACACAAATTCCATAAACTAAAGGTGGACCGAAGACCCACCAAGATATATATATCAACGTGTAATTATGTATGGTTTATGTAATGACATCTTGTTTTGCTTTAAGTAGCAAACCTTGATTAGCTTATTGTCATGATTAACTTGCTTAATTTATGTGGTCAACGAGACAACGGTTCACATATATGTGGAATCGCCAATATAATAAAGACTAGCACACAGTACCGAAGCATCATCATATAATTTAGTGCTTCTAGTCTTCAAAAATGTGGCCTACCAATTACCAAAAAGTTGACAACTCTTTCAAGCAACAGCACTATAATTCATTATTACACAAGAGAAGAAGTATGCATGGGTCCTACCAGTGCGGCGATCGCCGGTGTCGAATAAATCCGATGACCGGTTGCTGTAAGAGAAGCCTACACCAGCCGGAGTTTCCAAGAACAAGAGGTTGGCCACAGTGTTCCAGGGGAACTTGTTAAGGTACAACCCTGAGGCAGTTTTGTTAATTCTAAATGGGCCTATTTCTTCAGAAGCACCATATGCCACAGAAGAGCAACCAGGACCTGCATGCCAACAGAATTCAAGCATATTTTTGTGAATGAATCGAATCCCATATAAATATTTCTTGCACAAAATTGGAAAATATCATATCATGTTGCAGAATATCAACTCATAATGTGCATTTACTCAATTATGCAAAATAGAAGGTGATAATCAAGTCGGTGCAAGTTGTTTGGTCCAACTAATTTGCTAATGTCAAGGGTTACCCATCAGAAGGAAAGAAACAAAATAGTAAATAATGGCATTTAGTGAGGAAAGATAGAGTAAATGATTGATTTAACCACAAAACAAGACTTTTGATATAATCAAATTTGTTTTTATTTAATTTTTTAATTAAACAAAGTTAATGTAGTCTTTTTGTCCTTTGCCAGCAAAGTCTACAAGTTGAAACATAATCTCGGGCTGTGTAGCTAGCCGTGTATTGATTGTGCACCTACAGAAGCTGGCTAGCAGGCCAGCAATGGCTATGACGTATTAAATGTGGCCTGTTTCTGGTTGCTATCAAGCATTAAATTTCTGAGTACTCCATGCACACTCTGTATGTACATGTATGTGTGCGAAAGAGAGAGAAAGAGAGCGTGTGAGAGGAAGAGTTTGAGAACCGTGTATAAGTTTGTAATTTTGTGTGATGTTGTGTATGAGTCATGATGAGTTTCTACTCCATTTTGGTAGTTAGGTCATCATCATTTCTGACCACTGGTAGGCCTCAAGGGGATGGCCAATCCCTTCTCTATCTTTCGCAAGAAAATAGTTTGGCAGCTTCGATAAATGATAATAATGCATATGTAATTAGAATCTTTTCATTTCTTCCATATATAAATTAATAAAAAAAGGTTGCAGGCTACCTGCAGAGAACTTTCTAAAACGAGTTTGCATTACAAAGGTAGTCGACAACAAAACAGAAAAGACTTGATGCCTTAAACCCTTTTGTTGTTTTTACATCTAAATTCTGAAACTCAAAACCAGTAATTAACCCTAAAGAAAAATTTATCAACTTTTCACCACTCAAAACCATGTCGGCAATGAAGAAAAGAAAAAATGATAATAATAATTGGCTTAACATGTTGGATAGGACTGAGTGATGAGACAAAAAGAAAAAGCTTGACATTAATGAAACTTGTACCTCCAAAAAGATGTCCAGAGCATAGATATCAATGTCATTTAGAAGCAATATAACAGTACCAACACATGTATGATTCTCTTCGTTTTTGAAAAAAAAAAAAAAAACAATCTATATATGTAACACAAACATGCATGTATATGGAGGTGGGGTGGTTGAAGGGCGTCACGTCTAACCTCCATTGAGCCAGACGACCAAAGGTTTAGACAAAGGATGAGTTGCAGCCTCCGTGAGCCAGTAGAAGAGAGCTCTACCAACAGCTGTGTTGACAGTAACATAGCCTGCGAATTGTTGGAAAGAGACCTTTGGTTGGCCAGGAAGCATTGCGATCCTGTCAGCTTCTTCTTCTTCTGCATAAGTAGTAGTAGTAGTGGTAGTTTTAGTACTCACCCCATGGCAGCGACAAGCTTGAAGACTTAGTATAAGCAACCCAGAGAGCATGGAAAGAAAGATCTGTCTTCTGCCCATGCCCATGACCATGTCCATGGACTTCGTGGAGAGAAAGTAATTAAGAAGAGAGAAGCAAGAAGTGATGTGTGAATTAAGTAGCAAAGTATTCACAATTCTGAATGGGGTTAAATAGAGGAAGTGAGAGAGAGAATGAGAGAGATATTTATTGAGTGTTAGCACACTCTAAGTCTATAACATAATAATTTTGGGCACCCTTTTTCTCAATAGGGCAACCCATATTATATTAATTTCAAAAGACAACAGTTGCCCTCTGTACATGATATGTATGTATGTGCTTGAATGCTACTGAGAAGATACGAATAAAATTGCAAAATAAAGAGTAATTTATGAAAAACAGCATTAAACCAAAATTTAGACGGTATGATCTTATAATTTATATTGATATTTTTTTTTATTATTGATCTTTAATATTGATAAATCTTTTTGGACTCTCTAATTGTCAACATTACCAACAAAAAATTTCAACTTTTAGAGATTTTACCAAAAAAAAAAAATTCTTACACATACTATCAATTTTTATTTGAAAATATGATACACTTGGAAATGTACTCATTGCCATGCCTTAATGGTCTAAGCAACAAAGAAAGCACTAGTTTCCAAAATAAGATAGGTAGTGTCCAAAAATAAAAGTAAAATTTAATAATATTTTGAAGGAGTCTCATTGCATTCACTCACATGGCTTTCACACATCCATGAAACCGTCCCTTTAATCCTCCATTAATTCTTCTTGTATTCATATACAGAGACTTTGACTACTCCTTTTCTATTCTATATTCAAATAGGTAGATAAGCATCCATTATCCATACCAATTGTCTTCATATCATCTTTCTTCACCAAATATTTTCTTTTGTCTCATCTGCAGAACCTGTACAACTTTTCCTGAAGGACAATAGAAAAGCTATTTTGTGAAGCACAAATCACTCAGAAAATTCATTAATCAGTATATGATATCTTTACATTATGAAAATTAATTTGTTGTAATCAATGTGTAATTAATCATCAAATAGTACGTTTTGCGTGCACGCGAGGTGGGTTGTGATTGCTTATTGATATCCATAAATAGCAAAGTGCGTTGCCATGGTGATGATGGCTCCTTTGGACTTGTGCTGCTCTTCAGATCACTTCAATCTCATTATAAAACTTCACTTTACAAACTCTTCCACTCTTTCATGGAAATATTCTTTGCTCAATTTAAGTAGTGTTGTTGTTGTTGTTGATAACCCATCAATCATTCTTGTATATGCATATGCATCCTTCTTTGCTGTATCTTCTCTTTTCCATCTCCACTCAGTTGTTGCTGCTAACTTTTCATCAGCTTCTGCATTAATTTTCAAACACTGTTTTGCAGTTTTGGCAAAACTGACATTGGCTTTAGAAGATTCTATTCTTGATAATACCAATTCTGAAGTGTTAGATTCTCATGTGATTGTCTTTTAACTGAGCAAAGGTAACCTCATTTGTCAAATTAAACAAAATCATGCAACTGACTGACCCAAGTGGTCACAAATCACAACCCTAAAATATGAAAAGCAACATTACACTAAATGAAAAGTTAATATATTAAAGATATTGGAATTCTCTCTAATTAGTAAACATAGGTTGGATTTTCACTCATTTTTGTCAAGAGGGACCATAATTCAAAACCAATTATCTCTTTAATAATACTATTACATAAAAGGGTTACCCCAATTCAAAACATTAAGGTTTGAGAACATTAGATTTATCTTAACTTATATGACTAATGGACATTAATCTGTTTGTATCAAACAAAAGATTTACCTTGGCCAATCAATGGAAACAAACGAAGCAATTTTCGTCATAAAAAGAGAAAGTTGGTAGCTTAAAATTTGATAAATATAAGTAAGTGAAAATTAATGTAGAATACTAGAAGTAGTTATGGTATTTATGAGAGAGAGGGGCAGTTGGTTTGTGCTCCAAATTGATTTGAAGAGCCTCAAACTCAACACAACCCAGCAGCACTGCCACTGGCAGCAGTAATTGAAGAAACAGATCACAAGTGTGGAAGTTAAGTCACTTTCAACTAGTCAATGCTCCCCTTTATCTCTCTGTCTTCATAGAGACCTTGAAATGCTCAGAATTTATTTGATAACTCCTACCACATTGCCCTAAAAAACAATGAGGTCCAGACTGATTTCAACCTTTTCAATTCATTGTATTATACTAAGAGGCAGGGCATGCATGTTACTTACTACTCATTTATTGATGATTCTGATACACCTGCATCCTTGTGGGCTCATACCTGGAAGCAGATCTCAGTCAAATTGTAATGGATGAAAAGATCACCCATTATGGTCAATAAGGTTAGTACTAATATGTGCCTTAAGAGGACACAAGTGAGAATTGATTACTGTGCATGAAATGTAACCTTACACTTGCATCTTAACTTACATCTTATACATATGAAAGTTGTAATAAAGCATATAAAAAATATAAATATGCATATAAAACTTTGAATATTGTTATTTCTTTAAAAAATTAATTATTTCTATAAAGTTGTATAAGATCATATGAAAATTGTACATAACATTTACTAGTTTTTGTGTGACCGTTTACGAGTTTTATATATATATTTATAACTTTTATATGAAACCGATGTAGCTATACATTTGATATGCGTAATATGATATATTTTTGAGGTCTTAATAAATGTCTTTAAGGATTATTCAATAAATAATTATTAAAGATTAATTTTACTTGGTATCTTTTATTTAATGATAATGTTATATAAAAAATGAATTTTAGAAAAAATCATCAATTTTATATTTAATTTTAAAAAATCATTAAGGACATTCTCATTAATAAGTTTTGTTAAACTTTTTGTTAACATACAGGTAAGGAATAAGAGTTTTTTAATGCAAATTGTCAAGGCATTTGTCTTATAACTTTACCTTTTTTAGTTAAAAAAATTAATTTAATAGAGAATCGGGCTGATATTTAGCGAATTAACCTAATTAACAATAATGATATGATAATGTTAGGATATCAAAGCGATAATAACAAATAAAGAATGAATAAACAATAACAATACATATTGATTTACGAAAAAATTTCAATAATAGTAAAAAATCATGAACAAAGAAAAATAAATATAAAGAAGACGATTAATTCTCTTAATTTGTATATTTATATATTTATGTAGAGATCTTCTAATTCTACTATATAGAACTCCTATATATTATATAACTATATTTTCTTATTCTTTTTATTTTTTCTGCTTCTAATAGAAGTCAACTTGAATTAGGAAACGAACCATAATCTCAATAATCGTGAATAATAATCTTCAGACTTTCTCTACCATTGTAAATCTCTTCGAAAATCTTTTTTAAATATCACACCGCTAGTTTATCAAGTCAAGTGAAAAAAATTCTGATCACAATCTAATATATGATAATTAATATTTTTTAGATTGGTATCATTTAGAATATCTATGATATCATAATATATATAATCTATATATAGCATGGTATCATATATCATAAGCCTATCTATCTATGACTCCATTGACCTTTTGGTGAAGTGTGATAGTATTTGTATTATTAAATATCTTTGTCTACAACTTCAATTCACAATAAAATACAATCTGGGGATGTTGTCTCTTACGTTTAGACACTCAAAAAGTTGGTATCTCTCTGTAAAGTTCTGCAGAAGCATCAGACTCAGATACAGAAACGAGGGTTTTGTATCTTGATTTGATGTGTGGTCTTCAACTGAACAGTAATGATTCATTAGATTAGCTAACCTGCAGCTATGGATTGGTGGATGGATATGACTCTAAATTTCCTATAGTGCCCTACCAAATCCAATTCTTACCTGATTGAATATGTTGTAAAGTCTGCAGCCACATCGGGCTGCTTGATAACAGTTAATATAATTAGCATCATATGATGTAAGAAAACATGGGGATGTGGGTGAGCTTTCTTCTTTGAATATGTTGGAGTAGTGACTGTGATTGCTCAAGAAGATTTAGGAAGAACATTTTTCTGATTTGCACGACCACCAAGTTTTGGCTTTAATTGTTGGGGTATTTACTCTCAACCCCTCAAAAAATTTGAAAAGAAAATCAAGCGTCTCATTGAATATAAAACTAACACTAATTGAATATAAAACTAACACTAACACTGGCCTTCCAAAACTTAATTTCTGTTAATTACATTTAACGGCGCTATAGTCAAAATTCAAGATAAATATCATAACACCCCTCTGATATATCCAAAAATAACAAATTCACTATTTGATTATAAAATAACATAAAGACTCTATTTTTTATAATCTTTTAAAACTAATTAACATTATGAGGGTATTATCGATATTTTATTTACTAAAATAATATGAAATATTTAAAATTTAACAAAAATTTATAAAAATAATAAAGATATATTTCATATACTAAATAATTTTTGTAAATTTAAAAAATTTATTAAATAATTTGCTAAAAGTAAATAATTTACTAAATAATTATAAAATAATTTTAATTACTAAAATTATTTAGTTTTTAGGAAATTATTTATTAAAATTTACTTGCTTAATTTATTAAAATTATTTAATAAATGAAATATATTTTAATTATTAAATATGTTTAATTTACTAAATTAATATTTATAAATTTAAATAATCTACTAAATAATTTTAATAAAATAAGTAAATAAATATCTCGTTTTATAACAGTTGGTGTCAACTCTTGATACGAAAGCTAGTTGTGAAATCAGTAATTAATTTTTATTAAATAAATTACAAATAATTGTTGCTACTTATACTTTAAAATATAAGTACATAATTTTTTTTTAATCTCGAGGTGTTTTCAAATTAAATTAGATTTAATTTTTTTTAATTTATAATCGATTAAGAAATTGATGAGTTCATTATCGTCCCACTTATCAGATGTGACCGAGTTAATAGATCAAATCATTTTATCATCGATTTTCTTACTATATGACTAGGGGTTGCACGCCAGTCATCGGGAGTAAACCAACAAAAACACGTTAAATAATCAAAATCTTATTTTAAAATATAATTAGTAAAT
>JANLJB010000888.1:0-11288 GCA_026212285.1 Bursera cuneata | reverse complement strand
TTTTTTTTTTTTCACTTATATGGGACTTTTGCCCTTTTTATCTTCTCTCATCCATAAGTTTTGAAAAAATATATTCTCAAGTCCTTCAGTTAAAAAAACTGTTAATTAATATCTATTAACCTCTATATTTCAATAAATTTATCATTTTATCATTACTAACACATATGAAAAATAGCTTAATTTTTAAATGATAATATTAAATTAAATGACCAAATTACCTTTAATACATATTAAAATTACTTTTAATAAATAATATTAACACATATTGGTATTTATTTTAAAAGTAATTTGATCATTTAACTTAATATTGTTATTTAAAATTAGTTATTTTTTATATGTGTTAGTAAGGATAAAATGATAAATTTATTAGAATATAGAGGTTAATAGATGATAAGTAACCAAAATTTACGTACGGCAAATAGTTTCAGGATTACTCAGCTCCGTGATTGTTCTTTGTGAACCTAGCCTAGCCTAGCTTAGCCTGCGCCCATTCACATTGTACAACAACGTCGACAACCCACTCAAGTGGCCTTGGCTTGAGAAACAAGAAAGAAAAGAATCCAAAACACAGTACAATAATTCAAACCATGGCAAAAGCGTGTGCAGCATATCTTAACATACATAACTTGTTTGGATCTTCAAATCTTGTACAAAGGCACAATAAAGTCAAACTTCATACTCAAGGTGTTTGTTAAAAAGAGTATACGAAGTTACACAAAAAGGCATCAAAAAGCTTTATAGCAAAAGCCAAGTTAACCAAAGAAAAAAANAAAAGGTTCATGACATTTCAGCGGTGGAAGTCTAAAAGAAAGAGAGAAAAGACTAAAGCTGAAGCTAGACCTAGCTCATAAGATCATCAAACTCATGGAAATCAAAAATTCAAACAGCATATAGACCTCTACAACAGTTACGTAAACTCATGCTTCAATTTTAAACCCTTAACACTTGATGGAACCCATAGAGATGTCAATTTCTATCAAGTTTTCCTCCTCATTGACCTCATTAATATCTGCCAAGAGCTCTATTAGGCCCTGTTGGCAGATAATTGATTCAGACAAGAAATCAGGCAAATTTGACTCAACTTTTTCCTTTGCCTCTTCACTCCCATTATTGGAATCACTGCCAGGAATGGCAATCTCAATTAGGCCATCCTCTTCATCTTCAGAGACTGAATCACTAGAAATCACTCCATTTTGACCTGCATCGCTACAATGCATCCAATTAAGCTCCAAGTTTTCACTTGAAACTGAGTCATCACTACTTTCACTGTCTGATGGAAAATCTCCAGGCTCATGTGTAGAGCCAACTTCACTTTGTTGGGCAGCTTTTCTTGTTGCACCATTTT
This sequence comes from Bursera cuneata, assembly GCA_026212285.1. Lineage (NCBI taxonomy): Eukaryota > Viridiplantae > Streptophyta > Magnoliopsida > Sapindales > Burseraceae > Bursera > Bursera cuneata. The sequence goes on along the minus strand of JANLJB010000888.1, from coordinate 9,943 downwards.
CTGTTACTGGTTTTAGTTCCTCGCCAAGCTCATCCTCAAGAAGGTTTCTTGTTGGATCACATATGGGATTTTCATCTTGGACTGGCTTCTCAACAAGCTTTTTTTTATCAATTGTGAGTGCGACGAGGAAAGTAGTTGACAGAATCAAGATTGGGATTGTAACTACAAAGGGAGAGAAGCCAGAACCTGGGAAACAAGTAAACACTAGAGAAGGAACAAGGAGTGCTGCAATGCAAAGCAAAGAAGGTTTGGACAAAAACAACGAAGGACAGATTTGAACCTTAGATGGTTTTTCCATATTCAGATATCGTGAAATAGCATAAAAGATTTGTGATAAATACTAGTAGAGAGGAACAAGAGCAGGTGGTGCTGCCCTCATATTTCTTCTTCAACAAATACCAGATAACATCTATGAAACAAAAGTGACAGATTTACTGGTGTTTGTAAGGTAGAAGTTGCAAAGCAAATTAGAAGATTCAAAGCTTCAGTGCATTTTCTGTTAAGAAATATACCAAAAAGGAGGCTATTAGAGGAACCAAAAGTAGTTACCAGTTTCTTTATGTCTGATCTGAGCTTCCAAGAAAAACTGCAATTGACCACTAATGAGCTTTCCAAAGTCCTTGCTTGTGCTGAAATCACTTGCCTCTTTGCACAGCTTTTACTAGGAAAACTAAATCAAGGTCTTCTGTTGCTCTCCAATACCAAATAATTTTTTGGTCTTATCTGCAGTTGATTCCCTTGAAACAAGCAATACTGTAGCTTCTGCATTATCAATATTTCACAACCTCAAAGCTTCGGAATTGACAATCCATGTGCAGCGCACTACCTACTAGACTGAATTTTACACTCAAATGCCACTTTCTAAATTCTCGTTACTTAAAATGGACTTTTATACAGCACATTGAATCCTATCAGGCAAGAAATAATACAAGTTTCCGACTTCTAAGCCATATTATTTATGCAGAGTAAAATATTAGTCAAAAAAAGACCAATCTGCAAATTTTGGCGGATACCTATTGACCAAAAAGAAGAGTACGCAATGCAGTAATTATGACAACCCCATTTTCTTTTGTCTGCGATAAAATCCATGAAAGCATCATGATATTGGCGTACAGGTCCATATTTCTTTTCTTCTGAAGGTACTCAGATATTAATGGATGCCCATTGCATTGAATAGATCGTTTTGGCTGGTAATGTCAGGTACCCATCACCTGTCTGCTTCCACAACCAAACACTGAAGTAATGTGGCAGAGCCAAGTTCATGGTATGCACTTTACATAGAGATTTGAGTGCGTAGCTTCATGACAAACTGAAACTATAATATCATGCCACCGGCTACAATAATGAACTTATACATTTCTTTCACCTACCCAAAAAAAAAAAAAAAATCTATATTGATGCCGATAGTTGTGAATATTTATTGAAATTCAATACGTCAACTTCTGGATAATTCAAGCATTTGATAACAGTTCAGAAAATATATCCAGAGCTAGAACATGAAATTTCATCACTTTAATAGATAATGGATATGGACAATAAGTGTGTATTACTAGCTATTATTCTTAATATATAAAGCACAGTTAGATTTACAAGTTCAAAGGTTTGTTGTTTTCTAAGTTTGAAAAAAGAAGATATATATTAATAATGGTAATTAAGGAGCATCTTTACTTTATTGTCTCCTAATTAGATAGAGTTGGTAGCTTAGTGGAAGGCAAAAAAGTGGATGGAACAAAAGTATTCTATAGCAAGGATTGCATTGTTCCAAATCATCTCACTCGTGCATAGGAAGTAATGATGATTGATGTGTAGTGTCGACACATGAGATGCCATTCAGGTAGCAACTAGAGCATGCATGGAATGCCATTCATTCTCACATATATTCATATCCCTTCTTTTGTGTGTATATATATATATTCTTAATTCATGTATAGCGTGTAACACAGTTTGACTAGGAGGCTTTACTTTTTTAAATCTAAAGACTGACGGGTTAATCTTTGAATTAAGAAAATATATATAAGTGTGTGTTTGTGACAAAGCAGACATATTATTTGAGGAATACGAGGTTCGAATCTTTTTTATATATATCCCTTAGAACCATAACCTTGGTGTAACATAAAAAATTAATCAGTCTATATTGAAAAACTTTGAGAGACATAGGGCACAAGTCTTGTGGGATTAGTCGAAGTGCGTATAAACTGATTCAGACACCACTTTTTTTATTTTTAAATACTAGTGAGATTTTATTGAATACTTTTTTTAATCTTTTATGTTGACATATATTTATAAAATTTTAATCTTTGATAGTTGATAATGATTTACTTATCATTATTATAATTTAATGACATTTTTGTGAAAACTAGAGATAGAAAGTGAATAAAAAGAGTTGATCATATTACTCTTTTTATTATTTTTTATTTTTATTCAATAATTTATGGGATTATTACTTTTAGAGGTTATTTTAATATTTATGCAATTAATAATAGCATTCAAGATGCCATTTCCCATCAATTCTTGGATTTTTTATGTCATTTTATGAAACTTGTGGACCATTAGGAAGTTTCATCAAACCTAAATGACCGCTCGGTAATTAATTAATCCAGGATAGCGCCACCAATCAACGATCCAACACACCCAAGATTTTCAATGACAAAACTACCCTCAACACCAAGAATACTCTCAACGCCACGCGTAGGATGATCAACCGGGCAATCCAGGTGAATAAAAATCAATAAATAAATAAAAAACCAAAACAAAAAATTCGCACGGTCTTTATGGTATCTAGGGTTAGGGTTTTTAGAAGAACAAAAATTCCAAATTCGTAATTATATTTGGATTCACTATTTGAAGTCTTTATAAAATCAGAAGGTAGCAATTGGTTGCCTGGGTGTGGTGTGGTGTAGTGTAGTGTGATCGGTGATTGATTTGATCTGATCGATCTTTCTCTGGGCTTTATCGCCCTGCGGCCATTGAAATCCATGATCGTCAGCGTCTCATGGACCCCTCTGCAGTGCACACCACTCCTCCAGCTGAAGAAGAAGATGAGTGGGGTATGCCATTTTCTCTTTTTTCCCTTTGGTTCCTGAGGAAACTTAGGACATTTTTAAAAAAAGTTTAGATCTTTCCTAAATTTTGTTTTGCTTGTGTTTATTGGTATTCATTTATCTGGGATTTTTGTATGCAAGTTTTGAACTTTTTTTGGTTTGATAAGTGAATATGAATTTATTTGGATAGTTTGTCAATATTGTAAATTTGTGAATCATGTGATGTGGGATTCGGTATTTTGATGAACTGAATTGATTTGAGTCTTATTTGGTTAAAATGCTGATTCTGATTAAATTTGTTCTGATGAACTGAATGTCTCTTTTTTAGGTGTTTTATAGTGATTTTATGTGGGATATTGTCGTTTGTTCCAAAATGCAAATATTTTGAGGCATGGAAGAAATGAAACCGGTTTGTTTTGAAATCGAATTGATGATATTATTGTAGACATTATTTAATCCAGAATTATCCTGTAGCATTAGTTTTGGTGGGAATTGAGTAGTGGACTGTTTGCTGATGCATGATTTCAGCAATGCTATTGTTCCCTTTTGATATGAAGATTGCTTGGAAGCAACAAGATGCTTTGACTAATTTCTTTGCACTTCCTTTTCTGTTTTAGCCATTAGTCTTTTGTCCATTTGATCAATTTTCGCACTTTTTATGTTATTGATTGCTGTTAATTTGTACTTCTTTGTTGCGCTTGATGACAAAATTGGTTAAATTTTAAGGGGAATTGGAGCTCTTCACACTTGCTTGTCTTGGTGAATGAATTGATCTAGATTGACATCAGATGAACCGAAAAGAAATTTGTATAGATCTTTTTGTCAATGTTTCATCAAATTTTAGTTCTATGTGGATATAGTCAGGGATAATATCTAGGGAATGTATTTTTCTAATATCAAAGAGGGCTAGATCTTCTTAAATCCTTTTTTTAATTTTTTAATTTAAATTAAGCTTCTACTTTGTTTCAACAAATATTATTAGATATGATATAATTTTGCAGAATATATGTCTCTTCACCTCTGATTTTGATGTTTGGCCTTTGATTCTTTGTGTCAGACACTGATGGATTCGTGATTCCAAGCTTGGGAATTGGAGATCCAGATCAAAGTAAAGCTGATGCTCTAGAAGTGGAAAGCTCAAAACCTCCTTCTCCAAAGGTTAGCACAAATGACAAATCTTATTTATTATCTTGAAAGTGCAGGGGGAAAAAGAAAATTATATCCAAGCACAATTGCTTAGTAGTAGGTTGTGTCCTATTGTTATAACACATCATCAAATTTGTGCATTTGGTTATTCTGCACTTCCAGGCTAAAAAAGAAGAGAACATCTATCTAGGACCACACGGTGCTCCTCCCTCCCAACAAAAGCAGCAGGAGCTGAACTCTTCCAGCCGTAAGCAACGGTTTAAGCAGAAACTGAAGGAGGCAGATAAGAGGACCAGAGGGACAGGGCGGGAGAATAAGGTGGAAAGTCTGCGAGAGCTTGTAGGTGGTGGGAAAGTTAGTGTCAGCATGTCAAAGGTTTCTTCCAAGGACTGGCTAGACCCACATTGCCATGAGTCTCAGTTCGATAAGTGGTACCCCCAGTGAGAAGAGTTTTTGTTAAGTTGGAGATATATCTGTTGGCAAACTGTACTGTGGTGACAACCACTATCATAAAATATACTCTATTCGGAGACTGCTTTTGTTGAGGATATGTACTTCGACGATAAGTATTTATTAGTTGAACTTGTTGGTATCGATGGTATTGCAGGATGCATTACGTTTATAGAAGTTGAACTCTTTAATAAAGTTCTTGTTTTAATTTCTGGTTGCACTATGGGGCACCAAGTTGGTACATTTATACCGCCAATATTGCGTAAGGCACAAGCTTTTCACTTCTACTGGAGCGAGATGGTATTTTGCCTTTACTTTTTTTGTTACGATACTATATTGTGGCCACTCTTGCTCTTGTGTGATCTAGTCTATTCTTTTACGGCAATCGAAGGGAAATCTTGCCCATTTGAATTGGGATTTCAGGTCAATGGTAGTGTATTCAGATGATTTTGGAATACACTACTCCAAGGCTCGAAACAATGCCTCCGTAAAAGTTCTTCTATTACATACCAAAACAATGACGATTAAGGTACAGCTCAACAGTCAAGTACACAAAAGTAGTTAGTCAAAAAAATATCATCCTTCAACTGAATCGGGTCCCTAGACAAACAATGAATATCCACAATCCATATGTATACCAATCCTCAAAAAATGAATTGTACTTGATCCGCTCTATTGCTATTTCGATCAACAGATCATCAGCAAATCTTCGAGTTAAATCTAAAGAGGGCATTATACTTTTGAAACTTTCCTGATGAATAAACTACTTTATGCTATTTCACCTGCTATGGTACTGTGAGAAACTGTGATCTTTTGGCATCATTTACATCCTTCATTTGGTGATTTGATGCCAAGGAACTCTAATCCAGTTGCAGTGGGCGTCAAGCCATGCTGGGAAAGATACTGAGCATCATAAAACTTACTCAGATGCCTCATCCCACTGTCGCACAGAATGGTTACGATTGTGTGACCTGGCCCTAGTGACTGTGCCACTCGGACAGCACCAACACAGTTCATGGCTGAAGAACTCCCGAGAAAGAGCCCATCATTCTTCAAAAGAAATCTGAAACATATTGAGGGTAAAAAGTGTTAAAAGATATGGAAACATCTATCTTTTGATTAGGTTTTTAAAAAACAATAATTTTTTCAAAAATTTACATGTCATAATCACTTGCTCTACAATTAAAAGCCTCCTATAATTTGGGTTATTTTATGGAGATTCTGTTTATCTTTTGTTGGTGCAAAGTAAATGGATAGATGAGATAAATGAGCCTTCTATGCTGAAAAGAATGAAGTCTGCTCCTTTATCATCTAAAATTACTTTCCCCAAAAGAAAAATGATTTTAAATGGTCAAAGTGGCACATGACCACCTTAGAGTCCACCGGTAAGAAATTAACTTTAGCCCTAACTTAAATTTGTCATTCTCTTAGTGAAAAAAGTGTATAGAGTGGACTGACCTTGACATTTCAACAGCCTCCCTATCTGTGCCTCGAAAAGCCCCATCAAGTCTTGCCATCATAAAATTTTTTGTCAATCTGTTGATACCAATTCCTTCTGTTATTGTGTCAAATGGATTCTTCAGTCTTCGTCCTTCGGCCTCCTCCCTAGTGTACATCACCCCTCTTGTTACCTTATTAAACAAACTAGAACCGGGAGGATCAACCAGGAAGCACTTGATGTTTGGGTTCTTTTCCTGTCAACATGTCCGCATAACTTAAGTCAACATCTTGGCCATAATATGATATTATGAACAACAATTGCAAGAGAGAAGAATTTGACCTGGAGAAACCTGGAAACACCAGCCACAGTGCCACCTGTGCCTGCCGCTGCAACAAATACGTCTAAATGACCGTCCGTCTGTTCCCAGATCTCAGGCCCCGTACCATCATAGTGGGCCCGGTAATTTGCCAAATTTTCAAACTGATCTGCAAAGAAACCACCAGTACAATCACTTGGAAAAGCAGAACTTCTTTTTGCTCCATCAGATCCGTAACCATTAATTTGCTCTATCTCTTTGCCATCTGTACCATCAGCTTTTCTATGCTTTGATGCTAACTCATTTGCCTCCTGTGCCCTTCTCCTCGCAATATTGACATAGTGGTCTCTGTGTGTGATTGACACTGGTCTTACTCTTTCGACTGTAGCTCCAAGAGCTTCAAGAATTTGAGACTAAGAAAATTCAAAGAGAGTTCAAAATTTAATGCAAGAAAGCTAGTCAGATTCATGAACTTTCTATCCCTTCAAACTGTCCTAACTCATTCAATCAACTAAAACATGCAAAAATCTCCACACACCTATAACCACTTGCATTTCCACCTTTACAAATGTATAATCAAGTTGCATATTACTATTTTTAAATTGTTCTCATGACATTTCAATAAAGTTGAAATATTGCCTTCTCAATTTTTAATGCAATTAAAGCGAGAAAACAACCTCTTTTTGAGTAGAACTATTAGGAAAAATACATTTTACAATGACATGTCAGCAGTATGCATGAAAGAATGGATTTCAGAATCTTTCAAGAGATCAATTAAGTTATTCTTCCTTGAAAATATTTCAAAATATTCTATAACTTGCTAAATTGCCTATGATGCAGAAATAGTTGTAAAAAAGGGGAAGATTATTCTCAAGGAAATAAGTGTTTCAGTAACCTGAATACACTGTAACCATTTGATGCCTAATTATCCGGATGCAACTGTAGAAACGGATAGTATACATTAAAACAATATGGGGCATTGCAGGAATTATATAATACATTTGTCAGGGAACTTTCTTCTTCAAATTACAATAGTACATACCTTCTCAATGGCAGCATCATCAGGGATAACTACATGGCATTTGCAACCATAGGTTGGAGCAACCGTAGCAAGACTAATAGCAGTACTTCCAGCACTCCCCTCAGTAACTACTCCACCTCGAGTTAGCTTGCCAGATTCCAAAGCCTGTATTGAGGCAAATATTAGAAAATGTAATACAAGAAAATAGCAACTATCGAATTGTTTTTATTTTTGTTGAGTCTCACATAATGGAAAATATACTTCTCAAACATTCAAATTATTTTTTATTTCCCAAATTCCCAATATTTCATAGCAACCATACAGCATCTTAAAGTGATTTACCTCTTCGATGATCTTCACAGCAACTCTATCTTTCACACTGCCTCCCGGATTCAGAAATTCACACTTTCCAAGAATCTGAACAACGCAAAATATGAACCAATCAACCCAAAAAGAAAAATTAATCTTCCTCCAACTATAGATTATACAAAAAACTAGAGAACTAAAATCCAAGAAATCATCAGAACAAAGCCAGAATTTGAAAATCAGTACCATAAATGTACAAGACTGACTGGAAACTGGTGGCTTTTTGGTGCTGCTGAGTTTTGATTTTATTCAAAACAGAGGAGAAAAGTATTGTTTCTACGAAATATATACACCCGTCATTGATATAAAATGAAAACAAAATAGGAAACCAAGTACCGAGATATTAAAAAAGGTAATTCTAATTGGCAATGAAGGGGGCAATGAAAATCGAAGCTTATTCATGAATTATACATAGATTAAAGATGGAAACTTGAGGGCAGCCGTTATCGAAGCTTGAACAGAATAAAGCATAGTATATACAAGCACGTACATATCTATAAGTAGAGTCCATGAATTACAAACAAAACCTAAATAACATTTACAGATTTTTATAGAGCATATTCCGCAGAACAAACAGCAGAAATTCATGAATTATGCATGGATGGTGACTTTAAAGTCTTAAACCATACCCAGATAACAAAATCACAGCTTGAAGAGAGCAAGAGATCAAGGTTAGAACTTACTTCACATCCCGTGGCTTCCGAGAGGCTGTTGACACGAATTAGAGGAGTGTTTCCAATGGCATCAACGAGTCCGTTTCGCCTTAGCTTCTTCTTCTTGTTGAAATAGAGAGGCAATTTGTTAATTTTATTGGATTTACAGATTAAGCAATAAGAAGCCACAGCTATGGAGATTGCAGCAGCTACAATAGCTCCTGCGGCCTTCACAGGCGCCATTGTGGCGGTTCGAATTCAGGACTTCACAAGCTATAAAACTTGTATAAATCCCACCATTTAATTCCTTTAAGTTGAAACGACTCGTCGTTTTTGTTTCTTGGCTCAACGACATGTCGTTTTATCACGCAAAATTGAAAAAAATTAATGACGCATGTGATCTCGGATCCTCAGTTTTGAGTAATGCTAAACATTTCAAATAACTCATATAAATAGTACTATACTTTTTAAAACTTATTTTAATATCATAAGTCTTAAATGACATTATATAAATTCAAAATTATTCTATCAAACTATTATATTATTACATCATTTATTTAATAATTATTTATTAAATATAAAATATTTGTGATACATGTTTTAAGATAGATTTTAGGCCAAGTAGCATTATTATGACCATAATTTTTTGACATTTATTCTGAGATATTTACTCTAACCCTTAGGATAAATTTTTAAAAAATATTTAAATCCATACTTATGTTAAATTAATACTTATCTCCTAAAAATTAATATTTTTTTTTTAAAAACTAATATTTACTTCTCTTRRAGATAAATATTAATTTAATATAAATATAAATTTAAGTATTTTTTTAAAATTTATACGAGGGGACCGAGTAAATACCCCTATTTACTCCAGATTACCACATCATTAGTTGTATTATTGTATTATTTAATATGTGTTTTAGCATCTAAAATTTGACATATAATTAAAAAAAAAAAAGAATAATATTATTTTATTAGATTAGGTCATACTCAAACCTACCATAAAGACTAAACTTTGGTTTGCTAAGATTTGTTGGAATGGGGAATTATTCGGAGTTGGAATAAGTTTTTAAGCCTCGAATTACTCCACTTAGATCTTATCTCGCCCCCACCCCCACCACAAAAATACAAAAACTTTAGTTTAAAGCTAATTGAGTTTCACTTGAAAATTACTTAATAGCCGACAGAGCATTCCAGTGAAAGGACAATAGGGTATGTGCACATCAACTCAATAATTATATTCAATCAAAACTGAAATGTCAAACTCACCCTTCTCTACCATTAATTCATGTTTACATCGATATGCTTAAAGACTTGAAGTTCATACCAACTGAAACTAAGATTCGCATATTTCATAAACTTCAACATTTTAATTTATATAATTTGGAGATATAGCATCTAAATTTTATTTGAAACATAATTATTTTAAAAAATCTTTCTTTAATTTTATTCATTTTTAATATTAGTCTTAAAATCTCTTTTAGAAAAATTAAAAAAAAAAAAAAA